>CM051374.1:1905066-1955066 GCA_028015245.1 Cardamine occulta | reverse complement strand
AAAAGTGAAAGGTAATTTATTTTGAAAATATATATTGAAACCATACTAAATTGATATATTAAAACCAACATTATATAACCGAATTAAAATAATGTTATTTAATTCAAGTTTTATATTTCATTTACTGGAAACACACGAAACTAAACTTTGTAAAGTTTAAACCAACGACCAAACTTCTATATATAAATTCTACTAGATTCAGAATCTCACTTTATAAACGCAAAAAGATAGCGAAAATCATCCACACGTATAAATAAAAAAATTGCATTATTAAAATAGGGGTTATATTTGGCACACATTTAAGGTAAATCATGTGATCCTTTAGATACAACTGTCTTTGATTATATGTAAAGCATGAAGACAATTGTATCTAAAGGATCACATGTCTTTGATTATATAAGTAAACGTTTACGTTAGAAACAAACGTAAGCATGAAGTAAACGGGCTCCAACTACCATAGCCTACCTGTCAAGTTTCACTAATTTTATTTCCTACCAAATCCCAAATTATGATGCAATTTGCTTCAATTTCACTATGCATGGCCAATTTGCCGTTGAGTTCGATTTCGAGATGGGCCTTTGTAGCTTTTAGATTTTTGGTAGCTCCTTTAGATTTTATGTTTTGTAAATATATAAGATCCGAATGGTTAAAAGATGTAGTTCTAGGTGTTTTGCTGTAGATTTTAATAAAGGTATACTTTTTTTCTTAAATTGTATGATTTTGAATGAAAGTATGATTGGTATATACTTCATCTGTTCTTTATTAATCACTAGATTAGGATCCGTCCGATAGGCGAGTTTCTTAGTTTTAAAATAAATTAAATTTAAGTAAAATTAATTATTAAAATAAATAGGGAAAATAGCATAAAAACCTTTAACTTTACAACTTTTTCCAACTAAAATCTCCAACTATTTGTATTTCCAAAACAAACATTCAAATTGATAAAATTTTCTAACAAAATCCTCAAACTATTTTTGTTTCCAAAATAAACATGTAAGTATAAAGTTTTTCTTACTTAAACCTTCAAATTTCCAATATTGAGCCTCATTGAGGGGTTACAAACGGTCAACGATAACTTCCGTTAACTATTTGTTAACTATGTTTACCTATTTTTTATGTATTTTTTTGTTGTTATTTAGTTATTTACTAAGGAGAAAATGAGTTTACAACTACAGAAAATCGATTTATTCATCTAGGGTTCATATTCGAAACTGACGGAGTTAACAAATATTTAACAGGCGTTTGCTATGCTAACTGGAGTTATCGTTGACTATCAATTAACCCTCAATCAGACTCAATATTGAAAATTTGAAAGTTTAAATAAACAAAACTTTATACTTAGAGGTTTATTTTGGAAACAAAAATAGTTTGAAGTTCTTGTTGGAAAATTTTATCAACTTGAATGTTTGTTTTGGAAACACAAATAGTTGAAAGTTTTAGTTGGAAAAAGTTGTAAAGTTGAAGGGTTTTTTATGATATTTTCCCAAATAAATATGTGTGTTTAATGAGTTATCTTATAAAAATAAATTTTGGGGAAAAAGTAGAAATCATATTTTGTTAGAGAAAAGAGTTTGGTTATTAACATATTTTACATGAATAAATTAATTTCTATATTACAATTTTATTATTAACATATTAAAAATATATACCACATCCATTAGTTTGGTCCATCTTGTCATTTGTTTTTTGGTCACCGTTTGAGATATGTATTTTAAAAATATCAGAAACCAAAAAACGAAACCGAATCTGATCCAACTTCTCTATCTGAAGAACTAAACCCAAACTAAACCGAGAACTGAATGGATACATGAAATATTCAAAATACAACTATATATTCAAAACCATTAATAATATATAAACTTGATATAACTCAAGTATATACCCTACAGTTATAAACCCAAAAATATCAATTATTTTTAGATCAAAATAACCAACATACGCAAAATACAAAAAATCTTTGAAAGTTTTAAGTTATATTTGTGAAAATTTAACTAAATTTTATTCAAATTTAACTAATTTTTAATATTTGTTTTCAATTTTGTGTATTCAAACCTGACTCGAATGCAAATGGAACCAAACTAAACCGAATGGGTCATAGGCCTCTAAACCCAAAAATTCGAGAGACACAAACCAACCCTAATACCCAGACTTAGTATGAGATGTAAAAAATATTCAGTGATCGGCGGCTATGTTTTCACTCATATCTAGGTGAGATGTTTTTTTCGCAAGATCTTAATTGTCCAATCTAATATCCAAGATCGTATCTCGGTTCCCAACATAATATCTTTTCTCTCTCGCAGCTTCACTTTGCTTGAATCTTTCACTATTCATTATCTCATGGCGTTTTTCGACAACATCTTGTAGCTCCACCCTTCTGTCACCAACTCTCAATTTTATTCTTATCTCGGGCCTTATATCTTAAGATGTTTGGTTTTCACGGCTTCCTTTCTTATCCACCATCATTTTCAATCTCTAACAGAAGTCCCATCGACTTACTCCCTTTTCTAGCTAGATCCAGATAGGTGTGTGAGAATTGGCTCCGCATGAGCAACTCTCTCAAAATGTATTTCCGCCTCGTTTTGGACTTTTTTTCTTTGTGAAAGAACAATTTTTGTTTTCTTCTTATGGGAGAAATCATTTACACAGTTTTTCTCATCTATGGAGAAAACATTTACTTCAATTTTTATGTCAAAGAGAGGTGTTGTTTCACTACAGGAAAATCACTCATTTATAGCAATCGAAAAACGCTATGTGTCGATATCGCAGCGTATTTAAAAATGCTATATTTACGGCTGCGATAATAGGTTAGCGAGCTTTCGTAGCGGTTTTATGTTATGCTATGTAAGTTATTTTTACAATAGCGTTTTAGTATATGCAATAGCGTTTTTTGTGTTATTCATTTGTTATTTAACGTCATAATTGATACCTATATTGTAGCATTTTAGTTTTTTTGTGTTATTCTTTTGTTATTTAACGTCATAATTGATATCTATATTGTAGCATTTATCTGTTATCCATTTTTTGCAATGACCTGTGTAATACAATTTCTTGGACCAACAAATATTCATAAATCAGAAGATGTTTTATTAAAACCAAAGTACATGTTCAAACACAAACACAACACCACTTATTCAAAGTACACAAGTTTGTCGTTTGGCCAAGCAACTATACTGCCCAAAGCATCAGCAATGATTTTAAGTTCTGAATTTGTTCTCCAAAGTGGTGCATCTTCAATAGTAGGAACATCAACCCATACCTTGCTTGCATTGGGACCCAAGGGGACATGATGAACTACATCTTCTGGATTTGTTGAGAAACTCGACCTTCTGCAACCATTTTCCCAGATCCTTTGCAATCTATGAGGATGCATTTCCTTTTCTCATTGTTGCTGGTTTTGGAGCTGTTACTAAAACTCTACAAAGAAAATTCCAGACCATTCATCACAAATAAATTCCAACAACAAATCATTCAGTTACAGAAGAAAATTTATCAGTTTCAACATTTTAAGGCTAAGAAGGTTTAGAGTCTTACCCCATGTGATCTACTTTTTGATATCCCAGGTGATGCTTCTATATTAGCCATAGAGATCTTATGGATATGCCAAGCGATGTTCTCACCAAGTGCATCACCAATCACCAACATTTCCTTATTTGATCTCCATAGAGATCCATCTTTATTAAGTACCCTATCAATCTTGACAATAACAGCATTTGGACCAAGAGGAATGTTGTTTACCAATGTTTTTGGGTCAGTTGACCCAAGACGACCCTCAGCAATAACTTCATAATCCTTAAGCCAATCATAGATGAAGATTTTATCCTCCTTTGCATCTGTAGCCTACAGAGTGATGTTTAAAAACAAAACCAACAATAGATTAGTTATCAACATGATTCAGCTACTTTAAAATTTACAACATTATATTTAAACCGTTACCGATGAATCAAAAGTCTTATTAATCGCCGAAGAGTCCAGCTCATCCAAAATGATCTTATCAAATTGCCATGCAATTTTCAATCCAACAGCTTGGCCAATTTTTGTCACAGTTGACGTAGGCCTCCAGACATATGCTTCTTCATCTATAACTGACTTAACAAGAATAGCAGCCGCATTAGGACCAAGTGGAATGCGTCCAATCTTGTATGTTGGCTCAGCTGAGCAGAATTCTCCTTCTCCGATGACAACGTCATCCATTGAACACCAGTCTAAAATCTGACACCTAGGTCCTCCTTTGCAAAGATCACTAACCTCAGAATTAGAGACATCATCACGTTGCTTCTGGGAGAAAAGGAAAATTACAAGTTAAACGGCAATGATTCAAATTGCTAACTTAGAAAAACAGACTTGATGTTAACTTACGTTTTTCGATGTAGTTAAGCCACGAACTTGATCCTGCAAACCACGAACTACATTCACCAATTCAGCTTGTTTAGCTTCAAGCTTCTGTACATGTGAGTCTCTAGCATGCATGAATGCTAGCTTGGTAGCAGTTACCCCTCTGTCCATTCCTCTAATTCTTCCTGGTTTGTCTTTGCCTAGGACCTGACTCACAACATCATCTTCAACACTCATACTGGCAGTGGATTCCATTTGACTATCAATTGATTTGATTTTTTCCTGATTTCAAATATGTGATCTCAATTAGTAGAACCTAAACGAATAAGAGACTAGCTAAAAAGATTATGAATGCTTACAATAGTTTCTTCAAACTCTGGCCTCATAGGTCTCCCATCTGAATGTGTGTGTCCTGCTACCCAAACCTTACTCCTAGTCACTTTTGTGGGGTCTGAACTCTTCTTTTTCTATAATTAACAAAAGCATATTACGTACATATTACTAGTTCCTGCAATCTTTATTTAATCTTTTGACTTATAGATTATAATAAAATTAACAAAAACATACCATTTCATGAGCCAAGCGAACCATTCCTTTGCGGCTAGTGGTATGGGGAATCCGACTTCTCCTTAGCTCTCTGAATTTGTCACTTTGGACCTTCAAAATAAAACCAAACTGTCAGATTACAATTATCCATACACAAACATCTATTTAGAATAAAGTTGAAGCTAAACAACCTTAAAATCTTTGCTTTTCTTAGTCTTCACCCAATTCATCCAAGCTGAGACAGAATGAACATTGCTTGGTTTTAAGTTAATAAGTTATTCCTTACACCCTATAGCACGCACAAGAGACACAAGCCTTGACTTTGAAGACCTCCATATACACCCCATCTGCTTAAACACACTTTCTTTTTGCCATGTTTCTGTCAAATTGAACCTCGCCTACAATAGTTTCAGAACTTAAAAACAACATTATAATTTAAAACAATAGTTTCAGAAGTTAAACAGTACCTGAATCTGCTCCCACATTCTATCTCTTGTCTGTTCATCAAGGTGCCTCCAATCTCCAAGAAGTACTGGTACATGCTCTCTCACAAGAACACCAAGAAACGACGAAAGTGTTACGGATCCAACACCAACATGTTCACCGACAGATATAAATTCAACTTCAACCTTGTCATCATGGTTTTTAGCAACTTTACTCATCCTAGTTAAACCCCTTTGTCTCTTTGTCTTTGTAGGTGGATGCTCAGTTTCACCTGCTTCAGTTGAATGTTGTGTATCTTCTGTTTCCACATTGGGAGTCGTCTCTACACTTGGTTCTTGAACTTCTGGTTCTCTAACATCATCATCGTTTTCTTTTTGAACTTCTGGTTCTCTAACTTCTGTATCTTCTGTTTCCACATTGGGATCCATAACAAGCTTTTTGTGTCTGCGCTGAGTCTTCAGTGACTCAACACTTGCATCTTCACCTTTTTGACGCTTACTGCGACGTGAAGCTACATCAGTTTTCTGCTTCATATTGTTTCACCTGAAATTATAATAAACTATCAGAAACTAATAGCTAGCTAGTAATAAAAACTGGACCACAAACTGTCTACAACACCGCAACAGCTCCCACACCAAAGTGAAATCAAAGAACAGTGAAATCAGACCCAGAAATAGTGAAACAAACGAAATCGATGACCTAAATCGAAACCACTAATTGAAACGATGACCTTCTGAAATTAGCCCCAAATTGAAACGAAAACCCTAAAATTTCCCAAACCCTTTTCTCAAAGATGTTTGTAAACCAGCGATAATAGTTTCTAGACCCTAAATATCTATGACATCGAGCAGCAATAACCAAATTAAAGCTGACCTTGAATCAAAAAGTTTTGCTTCTGACAAATCGAGATTGATTAGGAGGTGGACTGCTTTGGAAATCGATGTGCACGATAGCAGGAGGAGAGTGAGAATAGAAGAAGAGCTTTAGAAATCAAAGAAGATGTGAAATCTGAAAGTGAAACTAGCGGGAGAGTGAAAGGAGATGAATTTCTCTGAGTGAGATGAGAGGGAACGAGAATGGAGGGATTCCGAAAATTTCACTAAGTGTTAAGCGGGGCAAATAAGTTTATTAATTTGTCTTCCTGCTTTCAACTTAGATAGCATTTTAAAATAATAATGCTATGTATTCTAAGCGTCACCATTTTTTTCAATACAGCCGATAATTTCATAGCGTTTACAAAATAATAAACGCTATGCAAAACTAAACCATAGCAAAATAACAAGAAACGCTATAATGCACCGCTATAAATGCCTCATATTCCTGTAGTGTTTCTTCGTTTCATAAACCGAGAATATCATGTATTTTTCTAACCAATTTCTTATTTTATGTCAATTATATGTAACTCTTGTTGATAAACCCAACAAAATTGTTTAACAGTCGGTCTTGAATATCATTTAGTACTCCTAACATTATGCATATTAGATCATCTCTTAAAATTTATTTAATACTTAACTAATTAGAATAATAAATTAGATTGGATTATACTAAATCAATTTTGTTCATTCTGCAACCAATGTTTATATAATAAGATTTAGATGAATTAACAATTTTTTTGGTTTCTTTTTTTTTTAATTTTAATTATTGATTAGATAAATCAACAAATTCTTGTTTAACTTTTTTCCTTAAGATAGGGTTTTAGGTTTTATTTTCCTTTTTATATTTGTATTTGTTTTAAAATTATTTATTGATTTTAATTATTGATTAGATAAATTAACAAATTCCTGGTTTTATTTTTTTCTTTTAAAATTATTTCTTAATTTTAATTATTGATTAGATAAATTAACAAATTCTTAGTTTTTTTTTCTTTTAAAATTAATTCTATATTTTAATTAGTTTTATTTTTATTTTTATATTTGTTTTAAATTTATTTCTTAATTTTAATTATTGATTAGATAAATTAATAAATTATTGGTTTCTTTTTTTATTTTAATTATCGATGTCGACACCAAACTCGAAAGTAGTCCTCTACCAATCAAAGCAAAGTGTCGAGCAATCAAACTAAATGGATCGGAGATTAGAGTGCAGGAGAACCTGGTCCAAGCGAGAGAGATGGATCGGAACATAGACTAATGGATCCAGAATAGCCCTTTGGCCACCATTTTCAACACCATAACTGCAGATGTTGCAACCTGGTTGATTCGATGGTTGGCGGGGGTTTCAAATCTGGTGGTAACAGAGGCGGAGCCGCCTATGGATGTAGGAGGTGGTGGAGAGTGGCGGGCGTGGTGACTGTTTAAACTATTCTCACAAGAGAGATTTGACACTGAAAGCAGAGATATTGTGTCGAACACTGAAAGCACAAAATAAAAAAAAATAAACTAGCATTCGATGTCGAACACCAGATATTGATGCAAACGTCATGGTGTATTTATAATAACACTTTTTAAAGTCGAGATTCTCGTGAATTTCTACGTTTTCACAAAGTTTTGAAAATCTTTCTTTGTATGATCGATGATGGAACGTGAAAACGAGACTTTTCCCTCTTGTGCTCTTAGGGAAAGAATTAAACGTGAATGAATAAGACAAACATTTTAGACAATTATTGAAAGATATTTTAGTTTCATGAGTTCGAGTTTTTTTTCTAGTTTGGTTTGGTTTGAATTTTGAGCTTTCATACAAAGCGAATAAAACAAAAAAAATTCATATGTACAGGTTTATTTGAATGGATTCAATTTATCAAAATTGAGTACAAATACTTACACCACATCTAATAAACTCACTATGAAAAAAAAAATCCTAATAATTAAAACAATTGACAAAATGACAAAAAAAACTCTTAAAACGATTACAAAAGAAAATAAAGAACATAGCTAAACAAAAAGTTCTCAAGAAGAAGTGTTAAGAACTTAATATGCTTGAGGTGAACAAAGATGTGTGCGATGGACTGTTCAATCAATTTCCCAACCGAAGCTCTAATGTCACAAGTAACTGTTTGTTTAACCGCTAAGACATTGAAAACTCTATCACCATCATCATCTTGATGATAATCATCTTCATCTTCATCTTCATATCGATGATCTTCCACTACTCTAGAATCTTCTTCTTCTTCTTCAGAATCATATGCAAGCAAATGGGGCGGAACAACGGATTCTTGAAGCTCCCATTCCTCAATACTAAGTCCCCACTCTTGAAAATCCACTCCGGCCATCGCTAAAGCCTCCATCGAAATCATCATGAAATTATATAAAGTGATTGTAAAATGTAGTTTGCTTTGTTAGTATATATATTTTCTTGGAATCTTTTGAGTTCTTCTTTCTTCTTCTTCTTCTTTGATGAGTGCGTTCGTGTGGCTAATGAACTTACTATATATAGACATGTACGGACGTGCGGTTTTTCTGATTTCTCCCATAATTTCAATACCAAAAGATCACGAGAAACGTTTACAAATCAAACCCTTTGAATTGAATTGACTTGACTTTGTAAAATATCAGATACTTTGAACGAAACAATGTGAACACACAAAAAAATAATAACATTCTCGTGAGTCTCTCTTAAAGTTGAAGGCAATTTGCAGATTGAAAGTAGAATAATACTAAATCTTCTTAAGTACTCGTCATCGTCTCATTGTAATGATCTATTTAACATATTCATTTCATAGCCTAAACACAGGTACACAAACCTGAATTGATCTCTACTCTACTTTTAATTTATTTTTAAAGAAAACTATAAAAAAATGTACTCCTTTAAAATTTTATTTTGAAACGTATTCTTACTATTTCAAAAAACCTTTTCTAAGAGAACCGTTTGAAAATAAAATTTAAAAAATGTGCAAAATAAAAATAATTTTTTAAGGGTTTGGTTCGTGGTCAAAACGGTTGTGTTTCATTTCAAAGAAAGTAAAAAATTGCAATATTGTCCTGAATTATATGAAATGTGTTTACATCCACCCTAATACTATTTTATTTAATAAATCACACAAAAATATTTATATTAATGCGCAGAAGAGCCACAAACAAATAGACTATATTTATTTGAAATAGTAAGATCATTTCCAATGGTTAGAACTTCTAAAAGTTTCTTAAATAAAAAAATTATGATTATTTTAATAGAATTTAGTGATATAATTAAACTTTAATTATGAACTATCTATATACATGATGGTTTCCCTAGTTTGGGCCTAGGTCTCTCTTTCTCAACTAGAGGGTTTCAACTCTAGTGAGGAAGACTTTGGTCACCGAAGATTTTCCTTTTTTTCTGCGGATTTCGTATAAATCTAATGTGAAAGTTTCCTTTTTCGGTGTTTTTGGAGTATCTACGGTGAGTTTTAACCTATTTTTGCGAGAAGCTGGTGTGAAGCCGCCGGTGTTCTTTGTTTTTCGTTTGTGTAAGGTTGGTAATATAGCCAGATTTTTACGAAAAAGCTTGAGCAGATGGAATTTGCTTTGGACAAGGCATTGAAAGAGATGACTCTTGAGGAAGACAAACCGGTGAAGTTGAAGCATGTTCCGAAAACGAGTGCACGGGAGAGAAACGGTTGTAGCATTATGGGAAGGCTACTCAATCCGGAGTTTCAAAAGATCTCGAGTATGATACACGACATGCCCCGTTTTTGGTGTATCTATGAGCGATGCAGAGGAATAGCGTTATCAAGTGATGCTTTCCAGTTTATTTTTGACTCGGAAGCAGATCTACAGTCGGTGTTAAAAGCCGGAGCGTGTACGTATAAAGATTGGAGTCTGGTGATTGATCGCTGGATGGAAGATCCAACTGAGGATTATCTGAAGACGATGCCTATTTGGGTTCGTATGAGGAACATTCCACTGAAGTGTTATGATGCTGAGGCCATTGAAGAGATAGCAGGGCATCTGGGGCAGGTAACAGATGTTGCGTTTGATCCACTTAAGCCACAGAGTAAGGGCTTTGTGAGGGTTAGGGTTTTGTTTGATGTATCAAAACCGCTACGTAATTCAAAAGAATTTGAGCTACCAAAGCGAGGCCTGGTTACTATCAATTTCGAATATGAAAGAATTCGGAAGAGATGTTTTTCTGTCAAAGGCTCACACATGATAGATCACGGTGTCTGTATGATCCTTTAAACCGGCACCTAGGTGCAACGGTGAGGATCCCGACGGTTAAATCGACAAGAGCTGTGAAAATTAGTGAGGATGACCCATTGTTTGGCGTTTTGACGAATGATGATGTTGGTTTTGATGAGGTAACGTGTAGACCTAAGATTGTGAAGGAAGTTCTAGACGAGATGCGCACGTATCTGTTGGGCTCAGATGGTACAGACAAACAAGTGCGGATTGAGCGACTGAGGAAATCGGTCTGGAACCTGGATGGTAATTTACAGGCTCCGAAAACATGTCTTCGACTGGAGAAGCCTACCATAGTTACTCATAATGTGAACAAAGATAAAGGGATAGTATTTGATTTCGAGGCTCGGGAGAAGCATGTTGTAGGGGATCGAAAGTTTGTGGCTACAAATAGTGTAGCTGGAAGTGTTCTTAAAAATACTATCTATAATGGACGAGCAGAGCAGAGACCTCACTATCAGGCAAATGATTTCAACTCAACGAGTTTTAAAACTGGTCATTCTATGGCTAGTTCATCCGGGGTTAGAAACACCATAATAAAGAACCGTAGTCGTCCAGGAAAATAGAAGAGACAAGCTCTTAACAATAAGAAGAGTATTGTGGTGTACCAAGAAAAGCAGAAAATGAATAATGGGGAGGACTCAACACCAAAACGGAAAGGTAATGATGATACAAGTGAGGAAGCAGAGCAGGTGTCGAAAATTGCTAAGCTACAAGAAGATAAGGTGGTTCCGCGTGAGGAACCGCCGAAGGTTTAATGAGTATACTGAGTTGGAATTGTCAAGGTTTGGGGAGCGCCTGGACAATTCAAAATTTGAGGGAAATGTGTGGTGAACATTTTCCGGATTTTATGTTCCTCCTAGAGACCAAAAACTCTAGTCACTATGTGATCGTTGGGGTACGACAAGTCTCAGTTAGTAGATCCAGAGGGATTAAGTGGGGGGGGGGGGGGGTTTGTCATTGTTTTGGAAATCATCATATGAAGTGGAGGTGTTTCAAGCGGACAAGAGAATCATAGATGTTCGAGCGAAGCTTAGTTCGATAATTTTCTATATATCATTTGTATATGGTGAGCCTGTCTGACATTTAAGGCAAGCAGTTTGGGACAGGTTAACGGAGATTGGTAGTATAAGAGATGTAGCTTGGTTGGTGATAGGTGACCTCAATGAACGGATAGATAATTAGGAAAAGTTGGGAGGTCCTCTTACAGATGAAGCAGATTTCTATCCTTTCCAGAACATGATTCAGGATTGTGGGTTAAGAGAAGTTCCGAGCACAGGAAATAGGTTCTCGTGGGCAGGGACAAGAAACAATGTGTATACTTAGTGTTGCTTAGACAGAGCATTAGGCAATTCAGATTGGTTTAATATGTTCCTGAGAGTAAATACGGAATATCTTGAATGGATAGGCTCAGATCATAGGCATATTCTTACAAGATTTTCCAATGAGAATATGTCAAGACTAGGAAGGTTTATGTTCGACAAGAGATGGACATCAAAGCCGGAAGTGGAGGCTTTAGTACGGGAGAGTTGGAATTTGGGTACTAGAGATGAATCATATCCGCTTTTTGAAAGTATTGCTGATTTTCGTAGAGCACTTTCAAAATGGAAGAGAAAATCAAATTCGAACTCCACGAACAGAATAAAGACCCTACGGGACAGACTTGAAACTGAAGGAAAAATAATAATTCCGGATATGGGGTTATTACAAAGGTTGAAGCATGAGCTGTGTGATGCTTATAGGAAAGAGGAGATTTATTGGAGACAAAAAAGTAAAGATACATGGTTAAAAGAAGGGGATCAAAACACGGCTTTCTTCCATGGGAGTGTGAAGAGAATAAGAGCACAAAACGCAATACCTATTCTTATTAATGAGGCTGGGGTTGAGCAGGTTACAGAAGGTTCTAAAGGTGAATTAAGTGGCGGTGGACTATTTTCGGAAACTTTTCTAATCATCAAGGCCTGAACCTGCTATGGAGTTATTAAATGGGATGCAGCCACGAGTGACAGAAACAATGAACAAGAAATTAATAAGGCAAGTTACAGATAGTGAAATACGTCAAGCGGCCTTCGGTATCAAGAGTAATAAAACATCGGGAGCAGATGGTATGACATGACAATTTTTTCAAACATATTGGCATATTATTGGTCTGAAACTAATTAAAGAAGTCAAGGCTTTCTTTGAGACAGGGGTGTTACCCCAAGAGTGGAACTTTACACAACTATGTCTCTTTCCAAAGAAGCTAAATCCTAAGTTGATGTCGGACCTCAAGCCTATCAGCTTATGCTCAGTGATGTATAAAATTGTTTCATGTGTAATGTCGACAAGGCTTAAGAGGTTCTTACCAGAGATAGTGTCTGAAACTCAAGGTGCCTTTGTGTCGGGTAGGATGATTTCGGACAATATTCTGCTGGCACATGAGATGATACATGCATTAAGAACTAATCCTAGATGTAAAGAGGATTTTATGGCTCTGAAAATGGATATGTCTAAAGCCTACGATCGTGCTGAATGGATTTTTTTGAAAGAATTATTCATTCGTCTTGGTTTTGATAGGCGGTGGATAGATTGGATCATGACATGTATATCCTCGGTTTTTTACTCGGTTCTGCTTAATGGACAGTCACATGGTTTCATCAAACTGGAAAGAGGGTTAAGACAAGGGGATCCATTGTCTCCCTTCATTTTTATCTTGTGTGCTGAAGCTTTGGTTCATATTATGAACGAAGCGGAGGGTGAAGGGAGAATTAGTGATATAAAAATCACAAGAAGCAGTCCATCGATACAACTGTTATTGTTTGCAGACGATAGCTTATTTATGTGCCGGGCAACTTTCAAAGAAGGTAAAGAAGTTCTAAGGTGTCTAAAACTCTATGGTGATGCTTCGGGGCAGGAAATCAACTTTCAAAAATCATCAATTACCTTTGGTGGTAAGATAGACCCAATTATGAAGCGTGTGTTGGGTATATACATGGGGATCGAGCAAGAAGGTGGCACCGGAAAATACTTGGGTTTTCCAGAGTGTTTTATTGGTTCAAAGAGTAAGATGTTAGCATTCATCACGGATAATCTCAAGGATAGGTTAAGTGGCTGGTATGCCAAAACTTTGTCCCTAGGAGGAAAGGAAATTCTGTTGAAGTCGGTGGCAATGGCATTACCAGTTTACGCTATGTCATGCTTCCAGCTTACTAAACATCAGTGTGAAAAACTTACAAGTACAATGTCGAGTTTTTGGTGGAACACAGTTGAGAACAAGAGGAAAATACATTGGGTGGCTTGGGACAAAATGTGTCAATCTAAAAGTGATGGTGGTTTGGGTTTTCGTGATCTTGAAAATTTTAACCAAGCCTTGTTGGCTAAACAAGCATGGAGGCTGCTTCAAGAGCCCAATTCATTACTTGCCAAGGTATACAAATCTAGATATTTTTCGGGCAATGAACTGTTGGAGGCTGAGATTGGACGGATACCATTATATGCTTGGAGAAGTATTCTTCACGGTAGGGATTTGTTGAAACAGGGTTTGGTTCGAGTAATTGGTGATGGGAAAAATACCCTTGTATGGATGGACAAATGGATCATGGATGGGAATCCTCGAAGACCTTACAATAAACAAAGAACAATGGACCTAAATATGCAGGTGGAGGCACTTATCTCAGATCAAGGATCGTGGAAGATCGAAGTTTTGAGGGAGCTTTTTGTTCAAGAGGACATTGATCGGATATTATCTTTCCCACCAGCAATTTCTTTGGAGGACAGTTGGATCTGGGCACATACCAAGGAAGGGGTTTATAATGTGAAGAGTGGGAACTGGTTAGTGTCAAGTATGGAGGTTACACAAAGCCATGAGAGTAATACCAATCAGTTGGTGAATCGTTTGAAAGCTAAAAGTTGGAAAATATAAACAGAGCCAAAGATAAGAATGTTTTTATGGAGAATACTTTTCGGAGCATTGGCAGTTGCGGAGCGTATTGTAGCCCATGGGATGCAGACAAATGTTATTTGTTCTTTGAGTCGTGGTGCGGTAGAAACGGTAAAACATGTACTGTTTGAATGTCCAGCGGCGAGGCAAGTATGGTGGAATACCAAGATTCTGGTAAGACAGTGGAGATATGGATCGGTTGAAGAATGTATTGAAAAGCTGTATGATTGTATGAACAAATTAACCTTTCCAGAGAACCATAGACGTACAACTCCGTAGCTATTATGGGGAATTTGGAAGGAGAGGAATTCAAGATTATATGCTGGAGTTCTCGGAAACTCACACATCACAACTACAACAGCTCTGGAAGAAGCTGAGCTATGGTTTAAAATGAAGGAAGATATTGGTCAGGTGCACACACATATAAGATCTCCTAACCGGGTTCAAACGAAATGGAAAAAACCCAATCAATGTATTCTTAAGTGTAACATATATGCATCATGGACCAATCCGAGGACGATGTGCGGAGGTGCGTGGTTGATTCGGGACTACAATGGCGATGTTAAATTTCATGCGCGTGAAGCTTTCTTAGCGGCATCAAATCGAATAACAGCTGAGTTTCGGTGTGCATTGTGGTCCCTAAGAAGTTTAAAGGATTTGCGGGTGGAGAATGTTGAGTTATGGTCTGATTGTGGTGCTATGTTAGAAGCGATAAAGAACCCCAAAGATTGGCCGAGATATAGGTCATACGCTTAAGAGAGGTTTTCGAAGTTGTAAGATGGAGTTATCTTCTCCACAAGCGAACGTGGTGGTCCGGCGCATAGCCTCAAGCGTGATTCAAGAAGGGCATTTTCATTCTTATCTAGCTTCAGGAGGTCGATCATGGCTATCGGCTTTACTCTCTTCAGAAAAAGCATCAGGTTGAAGTTTCAAGTCTGGAAGTTTGGTGTGTTTTCTTCCACCCCTGTTTTTGTTTCAGAGTTATAGTGCTCTGTTTTTGTTTTTTCGTGTTGAGCTGTTTTGCTCGTTACTATGGTGAACCGTTTGCATTAGTGAGCGATTAGCTATGTTTGCATTCTATGGTTGCGAACGAGTTTCCAGAACATAGTCCAGTGTTCTCAACATGTGATTTTTTTTTTATTGTGCAGGCTCTTTATTTTTGTGCTCCTTTTCGTGAACAATTGGTTGAACACAATGCAAATAAAAGTCTAGTTGATTCTGAGGAGAATCTCTTGACTTGCTTGCCAGACTTATTTTCTCAGGTAATTATTATGATTCTTTTACCATGGCACATCATATTTTTTAAGTATGGCATTGCAGATGTATGAATGTGTTTGCTTCATGTAGGCTTTTAATGTTTCATCAATGATTTTTGTCATCAATATCTACTTGATAAGTGTGGTGGTGTTCACTTCTTCAAAGTAAGTCTGCTAATTTTATTGCTCTTTTTCACATAGATAAGTTCCCAGAAGAAGAAAACAGGAGTTATTGCTCCCAATCGTTTTGTACAGAGACTGAAGAAACAAATTGAGCTTTTCCGGAGCTATATGCATTAGGTACTCTGCGTAACTGTCTATCTTCTCAAAATCCCTTTTATATGATGATTACAAAATTGTGAGAGAAGTAACATGTCTCTGTAAAGAAAGCGTTTGATTGAATTGTGTTTACTATTCTCATGCAGGATGCACATGAGTTACTGAATTATTTGCTTAATGAACTTGTTGACATCTTAGAGAAAGAGGCACGAGCTACAAAAACTGACCATGAAACTTCATCATCTCCTGATAAGATTACAAATGGACCAAACGTTCCTCAGGCAAACGGTGTTCATAAAGAGCCTATTGTTACATGGGTGCACAAGATTTTTCAGGTAAAGTGCTCAATACTAAGAAATGGCCTCTCTTTTATTCTAAGACTTATCAGTGTATTTTTTTGGCTGCATTTAGATACCAGATAGATATGCGAAAATATACTAATAATGGCCTCTCTTTGGTAAAGATGCAGTAAGCATTAGTTACATTCCAGGGTAATAACTTCCTGCATTTTCTAGTCCAAAAGCGAACCCAATCACAAAACTAAACATCACATATTATTGAATTTTTTCAGTTACCTCACGTGATTTAGCTTGTACAAACTCATTACAGGGTGTACTTACCAACGAGACAAGGTGTCTGCGGTGTGAGCAGTAACAGCAAGAAACGAAACATTCCTAGTCCTGAGCCTTGATATTGAACAAAACAGTTCAATAACTAACTGTTTGAAAAACTTCAGCTCCACAGAGACTCTACACTCTGAAGACAAAATTTTCTGTGACAAATGCTGCAGGTAAAAAAAAAAGGGTGGTTTATTCAAATAATATGGAATCTGAAAAAAATGATTACACTAGTGCAAATCTTTTTTTTATTACTGTAATGTTTTCCGTCTCCAAAATACCTTTCAAACTATGTTATAACAAAAACGTAATTACAAGAATGCCATTAATTTTATTTTCTACATCAGCGAAAAATTTGGCGTCATCCGACGTGGCACAGAAATTGGTGACGTGTATTAGTTAAGTCTACCACAAAAATTTATCGCTTTTGTTACGGCTGACTATCAAGAAATGTGGCTGACTTATGTAAACGGCCAACTTATCATTTTTAGGCTGACTTATTACCTAAAAGTTATGGCTGACTTATGGAACATCGACTGACTAACAAGTATAAGTCATGGCTGACTTATAAAACTGCGGCCGATTTAAGAGAATTTTGGCTGACTTATTCCTATGATATGGCTGACTTATCAAGTTCCGGCGCCGTTCTTCGTCTATACTTCTTTTCTTCTTCATCTTTTTTCTTCTTCATCTTCGATGGATCCTATTATTATTGTGTCCGGCAAATGGATTCAAAAAATTCGGTACACATTCAATCCCGACCAAAGAGGATGCAGAGTTATAGATGCAAACGAACAAACAAGTTTCAGCTGTTTAGTGGATATGATATTGGAGGACTACGAATTGGATTCGCGAAGGTGTAAGATTCAGCTGAGCTACATGTTTGGAAACAAGACTATGAAAAAGTTATCGCAAGATACTCCTCCAGTTTGTGTCTGTAATACTCGACAACTCCAAAGCTTTTTGACCCTGAGTAAAACCGATAAACTACGTCTATGTGTAGAATTTATCGAGATCGATGTTAGAGAAGTTATTCAGCAGGAGAATTCGAATGAGAAGCTGAAACGTCCGTCTAGTGATTATGATGATTTAGAAGCCAAATTTTGGGTGATATAGGAAGAAAAAGATAAGGGGAGCTTCACGGGCGAAGAAGAGGAAGATGGAGACGAAGAAGATGACGAGTTCGACACCAGATTTGACATTTTTGACGATCCTGATGGTGCGTCATCTGATGATGATAACTTTAGTTTATTAGGAAAGCTTGTTGCAGACGAATATTCGCCGACTTTGCCTCCTAAAAAGAGATCTCAAAACGTTGTTATACAAGAATTGAACACCTCTAATGTTGTCCGAGATTTGGAGATGTCATCGTTAAATTTGTTATTGATAAGTCAGCCATACCTCAAATGCGTTTATTGATAAGTCAGCCATACCTCAAATGCGTTTATTGATAAGTCAGTCATACCTCAAATTTATAAGCTTATATTAAATTTTTAACATAACTAAACATTATAAAAACATATTTAAGCCAAAACACTATCTGAGTTGTAAAACTAACAATCATATATCGAATGATATGTGAGATGCTAAACCCTAGACCATGCATAGAATATGTATGTTTCTCCTCTCTCACTATGTAAACTTTTGTTCATTAATATGTATCCCCTCTAATCTGTCACTCTATACCGTTTATGTTACGTATGGTCGCATAAAATGGTTTTTGGTAATAATTTTACCATATTATCGTTTAAAATAGGATTCGATTCGAAGAATATTAACTTGATCATGTCTCATAAGTCAGCCATCAAAGAGTATAAATCAGCCGTTTAGGCGGAAATTATAAATTTTGAATTTTGATTTAGGCGGCAATTTTGATTTTTCGGCGGAATAATCATTTTCATCAAATTACGGAGTGATTAGAGAACTTTAGAGTGAGCTGGCCAATGTTGTGTCAACGAAACTTCGTTTAAGTTAATGATGTTGACTATTTGTAAGTATAATCTTTATTTTTCAATTACTAAATCAGCCACAAAGCTTTTATTTTAAATCATAAATCAGCCGTGATTATTATATAAATCAGCCATTAAAAGTCGATAAGTCAGCCGGAAAGTAAAACGATAAGTCAGTTGTTACTTAAATGAACGATAAGTCAGCCGTTACTTAAATAAACGATAAGTTCCTAAAATAAAGATAAGTCAACCGTTCTTAAATAAGGCATTACATCAACCAAGATGTGAGAAAAGGTTAGATGCCTCTTGTAGAAGATCTGACGCCATACACTCTCGTATTTGTTGCATGTTAGCGTCACATATGCCATCGAAATGCACACCAAGGGCTAGACACTCGAGGTACTTAACTGCAAACACACTACAGTCACCAAGTTATGAAGCTTTTCGTCTACACATTGTTCTCTATTGGTACAAGGATAAATCTTATCAACCGGCGGCACGATCATCTTTCTGACATGGACCTAGCAAGATATTCCAACAACATCAGAAGATAAGTCAGCCATAATAGAAACGAAAGTCAGCCATAATATAAATGAAAGTCAGCCATAATATAAACGAATGTCAGCTATAATAGAAACGAAAGTCAGCCATAATAGAAACGAAAGTTAGCTATTATAGAAACGAAAGTCAGCCATAATATAAATGAAAGTCAGCCATAATATAAATGAAAGTCAGCCATAATAACTTACCCGACCGTGTGTGGTAATCTCTTCGTTAATAACCTTGTCCAAATCAGCTCGAGTACGAGTTCCGCCCCATTTGAGGAATGGAATTTCATTTTCATCAATGATTCTACCAAAACGCTCTCCGAAAATCGTTATTGATTCAAATGCTCAAAAGAGAAGGGCATGCACGCAGCCATTAACCGTGTATCCATTTCCATCCAACTGCGCATTACTAACACCCTCAATAAGAGATTTATAAGCAAATAAACCCCAAGGATAGTCATCAATCCATTCATCTTTGAAGACTTTTTTCGCAGCTTCTAGCGGTATTCTCGAGTTGTGATGTAGACCATAGATCCCCATATGTAGGATACATAACAACCCCACCATTTTCCCCTCTTCAGGATTCCATCCCGAACACTTACCAAACACTTTAGCCAATTCATCCCATTTTGGGCCACCTGCACACCCTCTGGGAATACCCAACTTCTCCCAGAACATTGCATACTCGGGTTCACAGGATTCTATACTAGGCGGCTCTGTCTTTAGGTGAGTTATGTCGATAAACTCATCTAAGCCTAATCTTATTGGCTGTCCACCTATTACTGCCCAAATTTCATTAACACTCTTCAAGAGCAACTGATGAGAAAGAAGATATTGCACAATCTTCGCAGACCACTGGTAGTCATTGTCCACTAACTTAGGAATTATTCCTAATTTTGTGCCCTTGATTTCATTCCAGACATCAATCCCTATTGCATCTCCGACGGATGCTAAACTCGAGGTAAGATAATTGTGGTTCATACTCTTGCTCTGCAATGGAAACTTTCCTTCTTTATAACGTCTAGGTGGGTATTTCCTTGGTCCCTCCATCTGCGTCAAACACAAAAATTAAAAAACATAAGTCAGCCATAAAGCAAATAATAAGTCAGCCATAAAGCAAACCATAAATCAGCCAGAAACATAAGTCAGCCATAAAGCAATCCATAAGTCAGTCATTGAGTAAACCATAACTTTGTCATAACTCTGCCAAGTAAAACATAAGTCAGCCATAAAGCAAGCAATAAGTCAGCCATAAAGTAAACCATAAATCAGCCAGAAACATAAGTCAGCCATAAAGTAATTCATAAGTCAGCCGTAAAGCAACCCATAAGTCAGCCACTACATATCGTAAAGTCAGCCATCTGATTGCAACTGATTGTATACCAAATCTGGTGTCGTGATTATGTTGTTGTTGTGCTTGATAACTCAGATTTAGTATACACTCAGTTGCAAGTGCTCAAAAATTTGTAAACCCTAAGCAATAACCCCAAATCAACATCATAAACAAGCAAGTATATTTAAAAAAAAACAAAATTTAACTTTCTTACCGACGACAGAGGAGGCGATTTCGACAACGGATTGCGATGAAAGATGGGGAGATTGCGATGGATTTCGAGCGAGAGCGAGAGAGAGCGAGAGAGAGATGGGGAGATTGCGACGGATTTCGACGATGAAAGATGGGGAGATTGCGATGGATTTCGACGACGGATTATCGACGAGAGAGAGATGAGTTTATGTTTGTATGTTTTTTTGTTATGAACACTAAAATAGAAACTGAATATGTTAGTTATGAAAAGAGAAAACGTTTCAGTTTCCAACTGTTAAAAAAAAAAAAAAATTTAAAACCGCGAAAACTAGAAAAAAAACTAATCTCAAAACCCTAGAGACATAAATGACATTTTCTTAACGATTTGTATTATTCTAGTAATTCCAAAAAGATTAGGTACACTCTAGTAATATATGCTAAAATGTGGTATATTTGAGTTTTTCTCTAAAAAAAAAAAGCTCTTCATTAATTTCACATAACTCTTATATGTCAACTCAGAGTCCTTCTACTTCAATCTTCATCGTGAAACTGTTTTATGATATTTTGTGTCAGTTTACAAGAAGCACAGAAGAGAATGAAGATCAAGAAACCGCCACACATCTTAATTATACATCTAAAACGGTTCAAATACATCGAACAGTTGGGTCGCTACAAGAAGCTATCTTGCAGAGTCGTCTTTCCTCTGGTACTGAAACTCAGCAATACAGTGGAAGAATATGTGGACATTGAGTACTCTCTCTTTGCAGTCGTGGTTCATGTAGGAAGTGGACCCAACCATGGTCACTATGTTAGCCTCGTGAAATCGCATAACTATTGGCTCTTCTTTGATGATGAGATTGTTGAAATGATTGAAAAATCTTCGGTTCATCACAAGAGTACTCAAGCAATACTGATCATGGCTACATCTTGCTGTACGAGATAGAGAAAAATAGTATTTTTAGTTATACTAATGAAAACCAAGCCATGTACAGTTTAATGACAAGGAAGGTTACATAATTTTTATTTTTTTTGTCATCTGTTTTTATTAATAATGCAAAAGAAGGATACATTGTCAAGATACATTGTTGGGATACATAAGCCGGCGGAAAAGATGGAGACTGAAAGCCCAAAAGAGGAAAGCAATGCCCTAACAAACAGAGAATCTAAACAAAAAGGTAGTTAGTACAAACCAACGACGAAGCCACAATCAAAAACTGATAAGTTAGTACAAACCACAAACAGTTCGTTTTCATTTGAGCGTTGCAAGGTTACATAAGTTAGATTTATGTTTCAAATATTATCATATAAATTAGAGTAATGAATGCAGTTACAGAAAATGATAAGAGACATTACATAAGAATTTACAAGTTTAATAAGTCAATACTGTTGTGACACAAAATCACATAAAGCTTGAGAGTGGTTTGTTTTTAAGTGTTCCACATATTTGAGGACATAGGCAACATCAATGTGTCATCATCTCCCAACAATGCTTCAATATCTATCAGATCATCATCAAAACAAATTGCTTCTTCTGAATTTTCAAGAGCTTTTTCAACCTATAAACCAAAGATAAAAGGAATCAAGATTACTCAGTTTTGTTGATTCTAAAAAGATTGAGGTTAGTTATTATTACTTTATTTACCTTGCTTTCTTGGATATCGTTAACCACATTTAGTAATCGACGGTATTGATCTCTAGCTTCAGGATATTGAACCATTGATTTAACTCTTGCAAGTGCTTTTTGTAGCCGTTCCTCTGTTTGCTTTCTACCTTGTTTGAAGAAATCATCATCTTCTTCTTTCTCTGTTCCATCTTGCATTTTATCAACAAGTGCATCTGACTTAAACCCGCGCAAACCAGCTCCTTTCCGTCTCCAACGTAATATCACCTTCTCTAATATCCCCACTGACCAAATTATATTCCTGTAGTTTTTTCTAACCTGATAACCTCTTACATGAGCCTGCACGTTTGCCAGTTAAAACCGTTAAGAATGTCGGTAACTAAATATGAATCAAGAACATAGGTTTGGTTTGTCAAAACATTACGCACCTGTATTTTGATGATTCTTTGTCTAGTAATCAGATAATCTTTTCTTCCTTTGTAACCGCGGAACTTGTTCTGAATCCGGATAGCAGCAGCTTGTACTGAATCATCACTATGTGCCCTTCCTGGTTTGTGTGATTTAGGAGCAAGCAAGGAAAGAGCACGCTCATCCGACATTCCAAGCTTGCTATTTCCAAGTTCTTTTATTTGCTTTTTCTGGAAAGACTGAGCCCTGAAAACCTGATGAATCCGAGCTGCTGCTTGAGTAGCGTTGCGTACAGCTGTCAGCGAGTCTGATAATGATGAGCTGGATGGGCTAGGGGCAGTCTCAACCGCTGCTTCCGCATTTTTGTCATTTAGACTGAGCAAAGAAACATGAGCCCTTAATGCATATTCTGAGAGATAGCCAGCAATTCCTTTGTGACCATTAGCATAGGCTAGATCAGAAGGTGTGCTTCCTGATGGGAAATCTGGATTCGGGTCAGTTAAAGTTCCAGGAGAAGCACCAAGAGCTATGAGCGAACCAATTATCCGCTCCCTGAATACGAAAACACATTTGTTTTAAGAAAAACAAAATCAAAGAAAAAGAAGATGAACTACTGAACACTTTCTAGAAGTGACTCACCTGCCAAAGAAAGCTGCCCAATGAAGTGCGGTCCAACCATTTACATCGCGAAAATCAACGCTTACACCAGCGATTATTGTCGGTTCTAAGGCCCAGTTATAACCAAGAGAAGCTGCAAAGTGTAATACACCTTGGCCACCTTCATCCAACACATTTGGACCTTTTCCACCATTTGCTATCTTTTGTAAAAGCCATGAGTGTAAGCTTTCTTTCAGAGCTTCCTGCAAAAGGTTGTTTTTCATGTTTTCTTGGGAGATTTCATTCATTAGCATCTGATCCAACTGATCATCGTTCTCGAAAAGCAGTAAACTAATCTTCTCGCTCAGTTGGGACAAATCACCGTCATTCCCGGAAACGGAGCTTGAGGTTTCAGATTTTGAGCACAACAGTTTAACAAATCTTGCCTCAAGACATTCAATAGTAGACTCATCGTCTGCTTCTCCATCAAAAACTTGAGTCTCCACAACCTTATACTCGAATTCACGCACTTCACTGCATGCTAATCTGTTGGAACATGTTACATAAAATGGAACTCTTCCAGCCTCATGCATAGGAGCAACACATTGGAGAATACTATTAGCTATAACATCTGCTGGAACTTCAGTCTGCCCAAACATGCAAGACCACTCGCCAATTTCAGCCTCCTCCCAAGTCTTTAAGAATTTTCCAGTGATGATAACCTAAATTGTTTGCAAAAGAAATGAGCACAAACCTATATTTTGATTCCCCAAAAGGATAAATTGAGCAATAGTGTTTACCGTCACTTCATAACCCACGTACGCCCAGCTTGGAGAGAAGTCACTGATGCTGAAGAGCTGTTCTTTTGAGAGTGAAGGACTCATAACATATCCATCCAAGTCCCTTCTAGAGTTGTGACCATTAGACCCATCCTCACTCTCAACTTCTTCCCAGTAGTTTCTCGAACTTGAATGAGTATAGGACTCGTTTGCATCAGCGATAACACCAACATCTCCAAGCTCTTTGCTCATCCATCGATTGAAACTGTCCATCTTTTTCAAACCTTCTTCACCCAATGCACCGTCTAACAGATGCTGCTTCATGGTAGATAGATATGGAGCTTTTTCATTTGAGGATAAATTACTTATAGCATTTAGCTCTTTATCTGCAGGTGATAGAAATTTTTTTGAAGGTGAGCTTTTAAGGACAACTACATTCCAACGTTTTAATGAAACAAGATGAGTGCAGTGTAAACCTTGTCCTTGGAACCATACTGTACGATCAGATGTAAGTCCTGAATTGAACTCCTGATTCTGTAGACGTTTGAAAAGAAGAAAAATTTAGATACACAAATGAAATACATAGCCTATCAATTAGAAAAGGAATACACAGCCGTACAACTGAGCACGAGGACTGCAGAGATTGAGCCAGATCCAATCAGAATTGTGTATACCTGGCTTTTGACCATAGATTCTTGTAGACTGGCAAAATCTTGCATAGTAAAAGAACAGCTTTGGAGTATTTGGTCCAGCACTTCATGCTCACTGTTAGGCTGCAAAGGTACGCCTTCAACTCCAGCACCACAATTTCCTAAAATCTCTTCCCAGGTTTGGGAATCAATGGATTTCTTGTTTCTTAACCCATTCATTACTCCAGGACCGTTGATAGCTCTGCTTTTGTCTACCATAGTTGAAGAATCTGTTACTGGGATTGTGCGAAGCTCTTTCTGATAACTATCCCTGGCTGCTAAAAAGGTAAGAAACCATATGCCGGTTGGAGGTATCAGACGGTTATTACTGGAACTTATGCTTCAACTGGATAGAAAAAAAGAACATAAAACCAGGTCACCAAGAACTTACGCGTCAAAGAGATTTGATAGTAAGGATCAAAATCAGTAAGGCTTCCTCCAGGTGCAGGATGCTGAAGTTCTTGATGAGAGTAAACTATGGAGGTTCCATGCTGATTGTAAGCTGAAGAATGAATGTATGTAATATGCATAAGATAAGAGGCTACTAAAGTAAGGCATCCACAAATGTAGATGTGACATGACATCATGCGTGAAAGAAGAAGCACCTGATTCAGCATCTTCAAGTTCTGGAGTTTGAAAATCATTGACACTTGCTGAGTCAGTAGTTTGTGAATGATTGCTATGCTCATTTTGAGTGAAGCTGCAAGAAGCATAACCATCATGTTCACTGGTCAAAACTTCCCCAGTTTCTTGAGGAGACCGAGAAGCATCTCCAGTCCTTTGCATCCGATTAAAAGAAGTAGAAACCCTACTACCCTGATTCATTTACAAATTTCACTCTCAAAGTGTCAACTTCCGTGAAAAGAAAGAAACTGAGGGAGAGTAATTAGCAAATAAGAGGATGGGTTCAAACCTGAACTTCGAGATAATGAACAAAAACTATGTGGGAAAGCTCTCTGCATTAGTCACCAACAAAAACATATTAGCCTTAATCAGAGGAGAGAGAGAGGGAATCTATCATAATAGTTTAAGATCACAAGTAAATGTTGTTAATGTTATATTAAGCTTACTCCTGAAGTAACCAATAACTGCGTCTTTGAAAGTTTTCATTGTCTTGTCCATGTGCATAGTAACAATGTAGAACATCAACGCTTCCAGCCTGCACAGATATTCATGAGCAAGAGAAATCACTAATAGGGATTAAAGAATCATAAGGTGCTTCTCTTTTGACCATACTACTCACTACGAAGTGAAAAAAAAAAATGTTTTATCTATTACCTTCAACCTCTCATGAGCTTCTTTCACTGTCTTTCCATCTTTTTTCTTCCTCCAATTGTGACCGTCTTTCCTGAAGTATCTGAGCACCTTTCGATCAAACATAAATACAGACCCACCTGAAATAAGACAGAGATTTAGCAGGAATATCAGTCTTAAAACTCTTGAGAACACTGAAAATGTTAATAAAGGTAAAAAATTTAGCTGTCCATGAGCATGATCAAAAAACCTTACTTGATGGTGTAGTAGGTGGCTCGTTAGAAATTTGAAATCTTTGGTAATTCTGTAAAATTTCACAGATTTCAGGAGGACGAAGCCATCGATGTCGTGCTTCTGAGAGTATTTGGCCAACATCTGATTGGACAAACAAAAATATTGCAAACAGAAGATACACAAAATGAGTATAATTAAGATATCATTCATCAATAAAGCTTTAAGACTGTATTCACCAAAACAAATATATTCATCGAAAAGGCTTCAAGAGAGAATGGTACATTCAGTTAGTAGCTTCAGATCTAGTAGCTAAAAATCAACTTCCTATCAAGAAGCAGCTAATTAAATTATAACTATCTCAAGATACTGAAACTTACAAGAAATTTTCAGCTTAAACAACCATAAACAACTAAGCATGGAAAATAAAGAGTAAAGAAGTAAATCTAAACCACTTAAATGATGATAAGACCCAAAACAAGATTTAGATTAGATTCGTTTTCAACTTGGATAAGTATAATAAGTAACTAAGTGATGATGAACTTAACTACTAAATCAATAAAAGAAAAAAGCTTTACAAAAAATGAATATTCAGATAAAATATGATTCCACAAGAACAAATCATCACTCAGAGTCTCAGACCAATAATAGATAAAAATAAATAAAAATAAAGCCCTTTCAAATAGATTCCATACATAAAATTGAAACTTTGATGACTATGAGTAATACCAATATTCACACCAAATATATCGGAAAGAAAAAGATAAAAAATTTAATCGGATAAAGATTTGACTCAGCAAACACAAAAATATCCCAAATATACAAAAGAACAAAACTTTCACTTCACCTAATTCACTAACAAGGCTGAATCGTCTTGCTTCCGCCATAGATTCTTTTCTCCGATCTCAAAGCCTCAAAGCAGACATAAAAACTGAAAACAATATTAAAAAAAAAAAGGTGAAACTTTTAGAGTAAAGGTGAAAGCTTTCTTCTTCTTCTTTGTTTAGTACAGAGAGAAAACAGAGGAATCAAAGAGCTATGAAACCAAAATCAAAAGGGTAAAAGTGAAGATGGAATTGAACAAGGAAGCATCTGAGTAGTGAGAGAGATGAATCCGTACTATGAGAAAATGGCCGTCGTTATTGAATTTCTTCTTAGTCAAAATTCTTCTGACGCAAGTTCCGGGACTCTGCCTTTTTCTTATCAAATTAAAATCATATATTATAATAATCGGATATTTTTATTTTATTTTGTTCTCTGTGGTATAGTATTAAATTATCATTTGGATTATTTTATCACGTGTTGACAATATTCTTCCGGTTTCTATGATTTTTCTAATTCTACGCTACTGTGATTCTCGTTTTTTTTTTTTTTTTTTTTTTTAGAAATTTAAAATTTTAATTTTCGGTTAAATTTGTAAACGGAATCTGACTCGAGCTGAGCTATATTCTAAGATAAAATATTTTTTTTTTGGTCAATCAGACAAAATAAATCTTTGAAAGAAATAACAATAAGATTTAAAATCGCCTACAAAAAAAAAGGGAGTTGAACTCTTGTTTCGGTAATTTTTTTGCCGTTTGTGCGAATGGAAGTAAAAACATGTGTTCGTTCATCTGAAAAACACCAAAAGATTATTTTTGAGTAAACAGACTACAAGATTTGGTCAGAATTTTTTTTTTAAAACAAAAGACGGCAGGAAATGATTAAGATTCTGATTAGTTGACAATGTTAGAATTAAAATAAAATAAATTTCTCAGTTGAAATCTGCTTATTTTCACAAATCAAGATAAAAAGATGATTTTTTTTTGTTCTGCTTAAAAAAGAGTAAATCTTTTTTTTTCCCTAAAATAATTAGCATAAACAACACTAGACCTAACCAACAATTCAAGATGTCTTGATATTTTAGAAAAAATTAAGAAATTTGGAGTTTTGTGAATATACGACTAGAAAAATAGTCGGAAAGTTAATGAAGTTGGATTTTGAAAAAACAAATCTCAAAATTTATAGAAAAATGAAAAGGAGATGAATGTGTGAAACAAATTCAAAAGATTAAAACTGAAATGATCAGTCATTTTCTTGTAGAGAGAAATGTTTTTTTTATAAAATACTTAACCCGAATTAGTATACAAAATTAAACAAGAATCTATAAGATCATGTTAATAGAAATTTGTTATTGTTTGTCATCTAATTTATTTTAATTTATTTGACTCCAACTGGACAATACTCTTGCAGAGGCGTGCCTATGTGGGTGCAAAAAAATATTCCGCTTGAGTGCTTAAATATTAAGCAAATTTTGGGATCCCAATTTTAAAAATATTATTTAGTTTATTGGTAAAATACATATTTTAGTGTTATTTTATTGAGTTGAAATATTTATTTTTATATTAAGAAAATAGTGTTAATTTTCTGTAATATTTTACAAAATTTATTTTAAATTAATACTTTTACAGATTAAAAATAATGTTAACTAAAAATAGTATAAAAAATTATTTTATACCTTAAGAAAATAGTACATAATTTATCTTCATAGATTAAAAATAGTGTTTATTATTACTAATTTATTACAAAATATGTTAAATTTTACTTATAAGACATACTTTATCACAAAAATATATAAAACAAAAATTTTTATTCGCATTGGATCTCTAAAAATATAGGCACAGCTCTGTACTCATAGTTCTCAAAATCCTTGTTTGTGAGTGGTTTTGTAGAGTTTTTCCATTAACTTCTTAAGAATCCTAAGACAAACAGTTTTGAAATAAGATATGATTTTAGTTCTAACATAAATATGAGTTAAAAATCTAGTATAAACTTGTTATATTTCATATAATACAAAAATTGTAAATACATTACACTTTTACTATATAGATCTTATTTTGTTTTTAATTATTTTATGTAGTTTAAAGATACATAAAATCAATTAAATTTATAAATTGATTATATCCTAGGTTAAAAAACCTATCAGATATAAAAACTTTATGATATTTGTTTTCCTTCTTTATTGTTAAATGGCCTATCTATTCATTAACATGCATGCACAAACGAGAAAATAAGATGTTTCTAGGTTTTGTGTTTCGGATAATAAAATCTACATACAAATTTTTGATACGAGGAATAAATGCAAAAACACTTCTACAGGAGGATAAATATGCAAACTCTACATGGAAAAATAAGCCAAACATCCCGAGCTTCCGTCATTTCTATAAGTTTTTTTGCATTTTGTCGCTATGTTATGGACATATATTATATTAGTTATTTTTAATTAGTTTGGTTTTGGTGTTTACGATATTCATATTTTTCGAATAATTTAACAGATTTAACGTATAGTTTGCCCAATCTTAAATCCTTTTTATTTTACATTTCCCAATCTTAAATATATAAACTGATTTAAATTTTATAAAAAATAGCGATGATCCAACATATTTGCATGCTAATCTGAACCAAGGGTTATTGGGTCTCAACATTCATGTACATATATATTTATTTCTCAACATGTCGACAAAGATTAATCTCTTAGTTTTACTACTATAAGTGAAAATAGAGACTATTGACTATTAAATTTGTTATATTCAATGTATATTAAAGAAACAGACAGAGAAAGAAGAAAACAAAAAGAAACAAATCTACAAAAACCAAAAGAATAATTTACTAAGCTTTGATAGTTTTTTCCTACATAGAAATCTAGTACACATGTCAAGAAATTTTCACCATATCTTATCTTAATAAATAAATAATAATGATGAGTTTTGACTTTTGAACAATGGAAATTATATATTAACTATTAAAATATGAAAATCTATTGTCATTCCTAATTTTTGGAAGAAAAAAGAAATTAAATTTGGAGGATGTTAATAATGTACGAAATCCCACCAACATTATTTATCATCAGCTTTTCAACTTTTTCTCTGGTCGTCTCTTCTTTTCTTTTCTCTTTGTCAGCCTCGAGCTGTTTTTCTCGACACACATCAGTGCAGAAGGGAGTGTCGCTATATTTTCACGATACGACAATACAATTTTTAGATAAATTACGATAAAACAACTAAATCAAATGTCTTTTAATTTCTTTTAAATGAAGAACTTACTTATACATGTAGATGTCATCAATCTTTGGATATATCCTCTTCTTGCAATAGCCACACTGATCTTTGAAGAAGCTTATCTCCTTTAGATCTGACTGATAACCCATAAGTAAGAATACGTACCTAATAAAATTTCAGACTGAATTTAGATAGGAAGAGAGATCTTAAAATCATGAGATTTGTATCTTTATATATAAAGAATAAAGCTTATGTAATATATCATTTCTAAATCTTATCCAATGAAGTTATGTTATTTGTTAATTTTTAGCAAATGCTTCCTATAAAGGTAAATTATTTAAGTGATTTAGATATTATATTTTGTTGACTAGAAAAAGAGAAGTTATTCTTACATGCACAAAAAACTTTTATGAATGAGAAATTACCAAAAAAAGCCTATCTAATTAAGAATACCATGTCTTTTTATAATTTGAGTAAATTCAAATAAATTTTATTACAGGTCAACACATGTCTAATAGTTCAAAAACATATTTACGTATAATTAACAAAAATGTTACATATGTCAGTCAATCAATTAGATGTCAACACATGCCAAACAATTTATTTTAGAAAATAATTTGTTTTTTACATATAGTAATTTAGTGTGTCATTTAGTTGATTATATTTTGACACCGTAAAAAACTTAATTTATTTAACATAGATATTAATAAGCAAACACTGACCTATTATAAGTTCGGAAGAAGGTAAGAGAGTTTCGACAACCAGCTACTAAATGAGACTATATAGATGAGTTCATTGAATTAATGTTGCAATCCCAAACATAACTAAAGAAGTTTAAGTGCTATAATTACGGATGAACTGCAACTAAGGGAAAAGCAAGAATTGCATAGGATGGCGTCGAATAGGTAGATGAAGCGATTCTAACAGCTGAGTTACTCTCAATTGTGGGTCTTACATACCAACGTGCCATGAACAAAAATATTGCTTGTCGTCGGATGAATTTATCGGGGTGGACATACTTGTTTCGACACTTTAGGTTATGCATGTGAAGAAGGACAAAGTGGTTCGTTGTTTACAATACTACTAGTGCATGTTTCAAAGTCTATATTCATCAAATACTCTACTTGTGGTGTATAAAAGGGACAATAATGATAAGAATGTCTGGATGTGGGCATTTAATATATCCCAACATTAGGAACAGAACCAATCAAACCCTTGAGGTCTTAAACTAGATTGTAGGGTAAGTTATATTTAAACTAGCTTTTAGCTTTTCGTTTGAAACTAATTCCTATCATTTGGTCTGATCTATTTGTAATTCACCAATTTCGAAATATATAACGGACTAGAGAAATAAGTGGTAGTGGTATAGTGGTTGATAATTCATCTGTAAATACTATTTTTGAGAGAATTCACGTTTTTCTATTGTGATTTACTGATTTTAATTATTTTTGGTCATCACTAAATGTTTTTAGTGACACGAAACCCCTAGATTTACATAGATTTTGAAGGATTAGTATAAGTTTCAAAAGACCTAAATTAAAAATAAAATAAAAAGTTTATTTAAATTAATTTGATCGATTGATACAAATTCATACAATTCTATTAAACATATGTAAATGTTATCACTCAAAAGTGTTCTAAATAATTAATATAAATTTAATGATTAGTATATATCTGTAACGTTTAATCTGGACAGCTTATTCAGCACCGTTTTTATTCGGCAATTACAATCCGAACCTTTCTTAATATTTCATTATATGATCGATGGATAAGGATGATACTGTAATTAGAAAACAAAAGAAAGGGTATATTGGGAATAAACAGTGAAGGCGAAGAACGAGGATTCGTCGTTATCAATGATGTCGCAATCAGAGGGACCTTCTCATGTAGTTTGATACCTTCTTCTTCTTCTTCATTCTCTGAATCTGCCGTCTCGTTGAAGCTTCTTAACCTACTAATTCCACATGCATTGCTCCTAGACTCTTCAAAAAGCTTCCTCTGATTTTGTTTCTCTGCAATGGCCGCTTCTACTGATTCTTTCCAAGAGGTCAGATTTCTCTCTTTTCTCCTCTAAGTGTTAGTTTCTGTGATGTAAATCCTAATCGAATTTTTACAATTTCTTAGTCTAGTCTTTGATTTCTTCAGCAGCTTCATTGATAATTCAGTGAATTTAGATTTCTGAGTTGTTTTAAGATTAGGAAAAAAAACACAAAAAGGTGATAATTGGATTAGAGTTTTTTTTAAGATTAAGTAGAAGTTGAATTGGTGTAATGTGAGAATGAGATTATGCTAATGTTGAATCTCTATAGAGATTATGCATACAACTCTACTGATTGACATTGTAAAATATTCACAGGGGAAGAAGCATTTTGTAAGTAAGCGTGGATGGAAATGGTAACGCGTCTTTTAGGTATCCAAGCTTCAAGGCAACTAAGCTTAGCTTCAATGATTCTGGTAAAGTTCGTTTCTTAGGATAATGCAGTTTCAGATTTCTGAGCATACTTATGATATTTGATTCTCAATTGCAAGATGTGTTTCCTCTTCTTGTAAAGGAGACTAATCGTGTGGAGACTGATCGTGTTGTTGATAGTTCTACACTGGTGAGTTCATTTTTGGATCTAGTTGATAGCAAAGAACCTTGTCTTGGTCTAAGGATATGGCACATGAGCTAAGGTCATCATTTTGTATAGGGCCAAGATATGTGCACTATCTCGGTTCTACTAGATTTAGGAAACACTAGCCCACGATGTACCTCGCAGTTTACTCTTATGAGCTTTGTAAAGGCTTTGCTTCCATCTAAAAATCAGATGTTACTCGATACACAATTGAATTCTTAGAGAGCGCAAAACTGCATCAATGTGTTGATGGGAGGAACAGATTCGTACCAATGCTGTGTTGTGGACATAAATGTAGAGAAAGGGAGTGGTGAGACTGTGACATCCCATGATGAAGTTGTTGGAAATGTGAAATCTGAGAGTGTGGTAAGTTCCAGTTACATAATTCTCTTGTCGATTTATCTCCATGTTCGAAACTGAGTCGTGAGTATTCTCTGTTACAGCAAATGCATAAAGTATTGCAGAGACAAGCAAGCTTGAGTATAGGTAAGATATGGCATTTAACCCATAATACTGAGATGATCTCCTTGTGTTGCCTGATGCACCATTTCTGGTAATGCCACTTAAGTTTTATATTATATGCAGACAAATCAGTATCTGAGAGATGTCACGAAGCACCAACCAACAGATGGAGAAAATACAAACGTGCAGCTTCCTTTGATTCAAGGAAAATCGTCATCATATTCTCTATCTTGTAATTTACTGCGTATCTCTTGAACCATTGTCGATAAAAAAATGCACACAGATCTAGAATTTTGGTAACAACTCAGAATTCACAAAAACATGTGTTGAAAGTGGAAAACTAACATTTCACAGCTTTTTTTTATATAGCATTTGGACAAACAATGATACTGATGGAACCAGTATGAGATCTAAACCGGAGGATCTAAGGTTCTTCTTGTTCATGGGAAGGATTGTTCGCTTATCTTTCATCTGATCATTAACATGAACAACCTCCTCCTTGTTGATCGCCTTGGGATGAATTCGAAGTCGGTTTCAGGTTTACATCAACCATATCCTCAGTTTTAGTGTTTGAATACGATTCCATTCCCGGTAATGCTCCAGCGATTTTACGAAACAAAGGCTTAATATTGAATCCTGCTTTCGCGCTTGTTTCAATGAACATAACTCCATATTCACGACCTTTGCTATCTCCTTCTTCAATCGAGACTTGCCTGAACAATTTCACACATTTACAGAGCAATCTTACCAAATGGCAAAAAGAGGTGTTGTAATGTGGTTTTGTAGTTTTACCTTTTCTCGACAAGATCGGTCTTGTTACCGACAAGAACGATGATAACATCACCGGCTCTTTCAGTACGAACTTCTTCAATCCATTTGGATGTGTTGAGAAATGAGAGCCTATTAGCTACATCATAAACAACAACAGCAACAGAAGAATCTCTAATGTAACTTGGGATTAAACTCCTGAATCTTTCTTGTCCAGCAGTATCCCTAAAGAGAAAATTCACATTGTTAGCTTTCTCAATACGAACAAACCGAGCTTTTACATTGTTTTTTGAAAACCTCATTTCTTACCATAGCTGTAGACGAACAGTTCGATCTTCAAGATACATTGTCTTCGATAAGAAATCGATTCCAATAGTAGCCTGAGAATGAACAATGAACTTTAAATTCAACATTGTATCTACACGATCGATGTGACAATGTGGTAGACCTTAATGTACGTCATTAAGAGATCGTAATGTGATAATCAAGATTGATGAATCGTGAGATCAAATGATATATGAGGCAATATGAAGCCCTCTCAAAATGAGACAGATTCAGATCAAATAAGAAACACACAGAAACAGAACGAGAATAGATTCAATGATGGGTGGATTTTGGATATACCTGATAGGTTGTGTCGAACTTATCATACATGAAACGAGTGATGATGCTTGTTTTTCCGACAGATTGATCTCCTAAGAACACCAATTTATATTTAGCCAATGGTGACACAGACGCCATTCTTCTTTGAAATTCAGATCGAAGAAAAATGGAATCAGACTCTACAAATTCTTCTTTTTCTCCTCGCAGAAATGTTCAAACGCGTTCGATAGAGAGAAAGAGAAGCTAGAAGAAGAAGAAAAAGCGCCTATTTTTGGAAAGTGAAGAAACCGCCTAGCACGTCGACTAGGACGGCTTCTTAAAAGTCTATTTTACCCTCTCTTTATTTATGTCCGTTGAAAAACATAACAGTAACACACCTCTTTCTCGAGTCTCGAGTCTCTGAACATTTGGTTGAATGTGAACCGGGTTTTTTTTTTTTTTTGGGTTGAATGTTAACTAGGCACAATTATACACCAAATACATCCAAAAGACTATATATATCCATTAGTATATACTACTACTATCTAATTTTCACAGTTTTACACAATGAAGTTTATATTTCCATTGGCAATAGTTATTTGAGCCCAACACTTATTTGTTTGACCAAAAAAAAAAAGAGGACATGACTTATTTATAATTGTCATTCTTATATTTACATTGATCAAGTTACTCAAAGATGACTTCATGGCCCAATGGATAAGGCGCTGGTCTACGAAACCAGAGATTCTGGGTTCGATCCCCAGTGAAGTCGTTTATTATTTATTATAGTTATCTTTTCTCGTGTAATAGTTATCTTTTCTCGTGTACAAACGACGTCGTATAAAATTTCCTGAAGCCATTTTCATGAAGAAAAAGGAAACAGAAAGAGAAGAAGAGAACACATGAGTTCGTGTTGAAACCAGAGATTCTGGGTTCGATCCCAGTGAAGTCGTTTATCTTTTATTAGTTATCTTCTCGTGTACAAACGACGTCGTATAAGAAATTTCCTGAAGCCACTTTCATGAAAAAAAAGGAAACAGAAAGAGAAGAAGAGAACACATGAGTTCGTGTTGAAGTTCTCTACATAGACAAAAAGACCACATGAACACAAACCACTTTGGTCGACAACAACTTTAGAAAACTAAATACTAAAAACGTAAACATGAACATCTTAAGACTGTCTGAGCTTTAGGAAGATAGTTAGTTATAAAGACTCATTTTAGACCAACGAAATGCTGCTCTCACCACCGGGAGGTCTCCTCTCACCACTGTAGTAATCCCGATACTCCGACTTCCCGTCTGCGAATATATTGTGTCCGCTCATTTCCCGCTTTTTAGCCGAGCTTTGCATCTTCTCTGAATGACCAGGAGGGATTTTATCAGATACAAAGACACCATTGCTTGTGAGTTCTTGAAACTTCTGGTTATGTATCTTTCTTGATGTCTTCACAACATGTTCTTCACTAAACAATCTGTTACCACTTTTCCCCTGTCAAAAAAATTACAAGATAAGTCAGTTTTCTAACCATATCCCAATATTATCACTATACAAAGAGACTACTTGCATTAGAGGCACGCGAGTTCCTTGGTGAAGATTCCTCCATGTTACTATTTCCTTTAACTTCTTGTTGTGTTGCAGCTAAGAAGCGGCGAGGTTGGCTTTCAGAATGAAGCGGAGATGCAATGATGTCATGACTACCACTGATGGCTTTAGTCTTGGAGTTCGACACCTGCTTCTTCTTGCTTTTTGAATCTGATTCGGTTTCTACGGTCTTGCTCAACTCCTTTTGCTTTGCAGCCTCGGTTAAAGTGGTTGATTTCTTGGGAGAAACATTCTCTTCGCCACTGAGAGATGCAAAGATATCATGACCACAACTGATAGCTTTGGTATTCGCATTCGATATCTGTTTCTTCTTACTCTTTGAATCAGCTTCGGTTTCTACTGTCCTGCTCAACTCCTTTTGCTTTGCGGCCTCGGTTAAAGTCGTTGGCTTCTTTGGAGTCACATTCTCTTCGCCGCTGAAAGATATCTGACTCAGCTGCAAAACCAAGTAACCAACCATTACACAAGAAGTCATAATCATCAATTGAATCCTTAAAGGCTGAAACCAGTACCTGATCTTGATGGTAATGGATTCTTGTTTGGTGATTTGGATCATCTTTACCATTATCAGAGAATATATCACTACCAGTCATTTCTTTTAGCTTATGCCCAGAACAGTTCTTCCTATATGAAACACTGTACAGAGACTTGAAACATGAAAATCAATTTGTGAAAAAAAAAAAAATCACATTCACATGCAGAGATCAAACGAAACCCTAAATCAGGCAAATTCGAGTTTAAGATAAACAAATTGCTTCTTCAAAATCAATTTAATCTGATAAATTTTAACATAATCCAGAAGAAACATAGAGAAAGAGATGAAATCGTTACTTCTTATTAAACGATTCAGATTCCTCATTTGTGATATGACAGCCACTAAGTGCCTCGCTGATTCCATCAGACGGCTGAAAAATGTATAATAAAAAAAAACGAAATCGACACTCCTTAGAACATAAATCAAAATTGAAACACAGGAACGATGAGTTCTCGCCGGGAAAAAAAAACGCACCTGGGTAGAATGATAAGCGGCGGGGGAATGGTCAGGACGACGGATCTCAGACCAAGAAAGAAGATCGGCGGTGGAATGATGTGGATCCGTCGACGGCATGTTTCTCTCCTCCATAACTTATTTGATCGATCAAAAGGTTTCAAATTCTATAAATTATAATATCGCTTTTTTTCTATTTACAGTTGTATTCTCTTTTTATGTTCTTCTGTCAAACAATTTTTTTGTTTTTTGCTTTTTATTTTACTCATTTTTTTCTTTCTCTAACGTCTATCTTTAGAAAAAGGCCTTCAAGCCCAAAAACTAATTATTATTTGAATAGAAATTGTTCAATTATGTATTTCAGAATTAAATAACTCAAATTATACTAGAATAATACTAATCTTTGAAATAATTGCTAGAGTAATACTCCAAAAAAGAGTTAACTAGAGTAGTATTAATCTGCCATCAAAATAAAAAAAGTAATACTCCCTCCGTATTTAAGATTGATTTTCTAGCTTTTTTTTACTTGTTTTTAAAAAATTAGTTTTATAGACTTTTAAATATATTTTTATTAGTTAATGTTAGTAAATTATAATTTTCAAGAAAAATTAATTGAAAATATTTTTATTGTTAAATTTCTATTGGTTTATAGATCTAAAAAATATTTAAAGTTAAAAAGTAATACATTTATTATTAAATATTTATTATTTCTCAAACGGTGTAAAATACCTAAAAAATCAGTCTTTCTAATACGGAGAGAGTACTAATCTTTTGTCAAGATACTAAATAATCAAACTAAATTTTCATATTAATAGGAATGCCATTATAATTTTAAACTAGAGAAAACTAAAAACTAAAAGATAAAAGAATTAAAAAAAATCAGATAATTTTAGAAAAAAGCCACGACCTAAACATAACTCCAACCCACCATTTCCTCGAGAAAATATATTTCTACACTAAAAACCCAAACACGGGCTGCTCACCTCACTCTCATCGCTAATCTCCAATTGGTTTTGAGTTGGAAGCCTATAAAACTTAACATGGTATCAGAACTTCGTTTGTTGACCCAAGTAGAGGGCCAAAAAAAGACTTAGTACCGGTCCTAAAGTGAGATTCGTTCGAGATGAGCTGATAAGAACCATCATCTTGAGGAAGCGTATTAGAATCCCACATCGATTATATAAAACGACTAGCACTAGTATATAAGAGATATGAGTCAATACACTCATTGCCAATTGGTTTTGAGTTGGAAGCACATCGAACTTAACAGTCTCGTCGTCGACTTGCCGTGGACTTTATCTTATCGTTGTTTATCTCTTCGCCGCCGCCACCGCTCAATCATCAAATCCTCTTCGTCTCGCCAGAATCTTGTACCCTCGCCGGAATCTCGAAACCCCTTTGCATCTCCAAACTCACAGTGGGTAACAATTATATGATTCTCCATCTCTCTCCTCAGTTTTTGGTGGGAATTCTTTGAATTTTAAGATCAATTGAAATCACAATTTTGAGTTTGGACTTTGTTGGTTTGGTTTTCACGGTGGAGAAGTTGACACAATGTTTGATAAGGTTCCAATGTAGAATTCGGATTGTTTGAATTGTTTAACTAACCTGGAAATTTAGGGTTTCTAGTTTTCTCTTGCAAACACACTAAATTTATGGAGATTTATATGAGGTTTACTTATATTGTTCTTCTTTAGCTATCTTGAAGGTGTGAAATACCATTCTCACAATAAATCTCCAAGGAGATGATGGGGTTCGTGATGAAGAACATTTTCGCATTCAGTGTAAGTCTTTTTTCTATTACGATCCCAGACTCCTAGTGTTTTTTTTTTCTTTTGAGATTTGAAAATGATGTACTATAGCTCTTATTTACTAATCCAAGTGTTGTATGGGTTTTCACAGGCCTAGCATGAGTCCACGGATTCACTTTTGGTGACCGTTTGGATGTGAATAAGAAGAACAGGTGGAGATAATTTGGATTCAGACTAACTAAGATAGCAAATAGTATTAAATTTCTGTTAAGTTTTAACCTTCTCTTGTTCTTGATGTGCAAGAGGAAGTAAAGCAATCGGATTTGGTTTCTATTTTGATTTTTTTCTTTCTTTTCTTCTTGCAGCTTCTAAGCTTAGAAAATGTTAATTAAGACAATAATTTAAATAACAAATGTTGTTGTTTAAGTAGTTCCTTCTATTAAATAGAAAAATCTGCTATCCACCTGTTGCAGAAACTTTTACTTTTTTCGAAAGATTTTTGCATGTTTATGATATAAATATAGCTGTGTTAAAAACCTTTTATTTTTCTTATCCCAGCTACAAGATACCGAGACAACAACAGAAAAATTAGAGGTCAAATTTCAAGTGTCCTAGGATACACTAGGTGCCATATTGAGATCGATGGCCTATATCCGTGAGCAGCTCTCAATCGTTGTAGGCACACTCCCTTTCAATTCTTTTTTTTTCTTTCGTTCTAAGTAGTTATTATCGTCTTTTCAAGGCTCTAAACCGTATCTTGTATTTGCAGGGAGCTCTACAAACATAACCTCAAGCAAAGAAGCAGCTCAAGTGATGTTTAAAGAGAGAAACAACCACAAGAAGAGAAAACTTCGAAAGCATCCTTATTAACCTCATTAGGGTTCATCTCTTCTATATTAGTGATTGATGTTTCTAGATATACGATACAATATCTTATATGTAACATATGTATAAGTGTCATGTCATCTACGTACGCAAGTGTGGAGAAACATGTGGGCATTGAGTAGTTTTGATTTAAGAGCTATGCTTTGAAGTGCACATATCCTTCTTGTTCAGACATCATTACATGAGGTCTATTGTGACTCTTGTCTGACTATAAATTAACTTCTTAAGATTTGATGGCCATGGAATAATATATTTTCAAAATTGAGCAGTTTCGAGGAAAGCATAGACTACAAGTAACAAAAAATGTCGATGATGGAAAACCAATAAGTAAAAAGAAAATTATGGAGTGAAAGTTAGGAGGAACCAATAACAATACATCAAAGCACATCCTATACATAATGAGAGAAGAGAGACTCTTGACACATCAGCCTCCCCTTTCTCTCATATTTTGCCGCCACATCATCATATACAGTACATTTTATCATTTATGAACAATTAATAATCCTACATATAATAAATCAATTAATTGATGTCAAAAAATAAAAAAAATAAAAAAATAAAAAAATCAATTAATTTAAATTTAAGTACTTTAAACATCTGTAGAATATAAACAATTCAAATTGAATTTTTAAAAACCATAAAATATAAATATCCCATAATATGACACTTTCATTTATCTAATATTTTGATCATCTTTTTTACACGTTTAATCATATTTTTCACTATCATTTTCTGATTCTATTTAAATAGTTACACTATTCATTAGTTTATAAAATCAATAAATTTATGATTTATTTTATGTTCTATATAAGAAATGAAATCAATATATTAATTATTTTTGTGTCTATTTTCTGAATAAATTTGCTGGGGTTTTTCACTGATAGACGGTTCATCTCAATATTTTATATATTACAATAGAAAATTAGTTTAAATAATTATATCCTAAAATTATATATATTAAGTATAACATAAAAATAAAAATCAATATATATATATATATGAGAAAGTAAAACGGTCTCTCCCTCCTCATTCTCACACATTAGCATAGCCAAAATTAATAGCATAACTAGTATTTTTAATTTATTTTCACTTTTGCTTTCGGTTTATCAGTGAATGGTCTATTCGACCACTCTTGTTTTATTTGCATCTTAAACTAAAATAATGAACACGACTCTTAATTGACTAAATTCATATTCAATCTCTATTCGCACTTTCGAACTTACAACCGATATGCATGATTGTGAATTCTTCATAAAAGAAAAGGTATATATAATCACATTTTATTGTTATATGATTAAATTTTAGGTTTTATTTTATTTTTAAGAATATTGGTAAAAAATTATTGAATGCAAGTCCTTAAATTTTGTGTGGCTTTTCATATTTTCTTCTATTTCTAATGCAACTCACAAGTAAATGTGGGTTTACTTATTTAAGTTTTATTTTAAAAAAAAAACTAAAATCAAGAAATTAGCCTATTCATGGAACAAGAATTGTTTTAATATATGTACATTAGAATTATGAAATTATAATTTTAACAAACTCTATAGTTTAAATAATATTTACGAACCTATAAATTAAATATATACATATTAATTTAATATATTATTAAAAAAATAATTAACACGTAGTCTATAAATTACTATATTTAGATAACATAATACTCAAGATTTTGTTGGAAAATAAAGCTCATGATAATTTTAAGTAAATGAGTATAAATTATTATGAAAACAATTAAGGCAAAATAATTCATAATAAATCACGCGCATATGCGCGGATATAAGCCTATTGTTAGTAAAGTGGAAAGTGGAAACTTTTAGAATCAGCTAGTTCTCCTTCTAAAGGTTTGACTAGAAGAGTTTTTAGTAGGACATCAACTTTTGTTAGTAAAGTGGGAGCATTTGGAAGTTTTAAATGTTATCTTAATAAACCTACTTCTAGACTCTAAGATGGAGTATTTCTAGGGATCTTGCGGTGGACTTTTTTATTCGATCAGACCTGAGTCCATTTTGAGTTTGCCCGTGTTGAGCCCATTTTTTTAAAAACCAGTATAACCCGATACCCGAACAGGCTAACACATCATGACAGTTATATATATATAACTTTGGAAATATTTTAATATATACTATTTATATATGAAAAATTAGAAAAACTTAAGGTAGATAATTTATATATAATTTTATGTAGTCAATTTATTTGGTTAGATAAGATAAACAATATATTTATCTTAATTTTAAATTTTAAATAATATGCCAATAAAATAATAATTTAATAAATATAATTTATATATGAAAAATTAGAAGAAAACAAACTTATGGTAAAAATGTAATAACCTTTTCCAAATCATGAAATTTTAAATATTAAAATAATTTTATATAGCTAATTTATTTGGTTAAGTTACATAAAAATATTGAGAAAATCTTTGATGTCATTTAAACAAATCTACGGTAGAAACTATGCGGTAACATAGCTGTAATAAATCTACCATAATAAGTCTGCAGACAGTAAAAATACTATTCTAGTAAGAAAAATGCATGTAGTAAAGGGAATTGCAACTATTTTTTGAGGTTTTCAAAAACAATAACTATGCGATAACTCAAAACAAATCTGCAGTAACGACAAGGTTAATCTAGCAATTAAACTTTGGTAATAAAATCTACGTCCCCTAGTATGTGAAACAAAACTCTGTTATAACTACATATTAAAATCTACGATGGAAAATAAGTCTGCAAAATAAATGTACAGAAAAATATTAAATATGCCGTATAAATTCTAACAGTTTAGGAAAATAAGAAAATCTACTGCCTATACCATGAGTTTCGGAAAATAAATCTATTGAGGTTAAAATATCTACGATGAATTAGAAAATCTACTACCACTAAGACATACAAATCTACAGTACAAAATAAATATACGAAACAAATATGTGGCAAAACTATAAATCTGTCATACCAAAAAAATCTGCCACAACGTAGAACCGCAAATATATATCGCAAATTTTTCTATCAGCAGTGGCAAAGTTATAAATATTTATATTTTTCTTAAAAAAAATGAAAATAATGCTGATGTGGTATTCATTGTAAATGACACTCTTGTAATTACTTTTTTTCCTAACACATGGTTTTAAGAGTATTTTTGTGATAAAAAAAACTCACTTAACACTATTTTTTCCTATGTTAAGTTAGCAATTAAACCACAATTTAGTATTATTCTAGTAATTTTTCCATTAACTAATGATCCATAATTAAAAAAAAAAAAAGAAGTTCACTTCTCTCTCAAATGGTTATTTCTCTCTCGATTTCGATTCCCTCTCTTTATAACGCGATCCTTTTTCGAAATCCTAGTTTTTAATTGCAACGCAGAATCCTCAATTCTTCTTATTCTCTTTCGTTTTCTTTCTCCTTCTCGTTTGTCTGCCTCAACGATCCTCGCTGTTCTATTTTGATTCGCTTTCTCGCTGTTCCACAAGTGATTACGAGTCCTAAATTGGTATTAGTAATTACCTATGATCGTCGGCTCGGTACGACCGTTGATGCCACTGATGTTGAGGATCCTTCTATGGGAGAAGCTTTTGGAAAAATGATTTCCTGCTATCTTGGAAATAGACATCTGCGTTTCTGTTTTTTTATTTTAATTTAAGAATCTGTGTGACATATATATCTTGGAATTCGACATTTTCTGTTTTAAAAAATTAAAAAATTAAAGACAATACTTCATTTTTAGTCGTAGTTAGAAATTTGGAAACAATTATCGCATATAAAATTCTTCATAATTTCTTAAAGCAATTTGAGAAGATAATACCAATAGTTTTTGATACAATAAGAAAATATTAGAGAAGAACTACAGAAAAAATACAAATTTATCAATAAACAAACAATATTATAGTCATATTTCACTAAAATATCTTATTTTTTTTGAAGCAATTTGAGAAGATAATATCAATTATTTTTTATATAATAAAAAAAAATTAGAGATGAACTCCAATAAAATACAAATTTAGTGCACTTACAAGTTTCAGTCAAACAATAATCTAGCTTCTCTGACGTTCAAGGATCAACACAAGATCCAAAAAACTCTCAAGACAAATCTCTTAGCCCCTTAAGCATTATGCTTTCTTACAAGAAACCCACAACCTTAATGTCTAAGAATTCTTTTCCTCTCAATTGTGGTAACCTCTACAAAGGTTTAACACACCTATTTATATACAATAGGACTTCTTGGCCATACAAGCCTAATTTCCATTCTATGGGTCAATAAAATTTCTAATGAAAACGATCATATGTTTCATTTTCCCTTATGAAAAAAAGAAATTCTTCTCATTTTCCATTTTCTTACTAAAAAGGAAACTCTTCAATCTTCAAACATCCTCTCCAAGCTTCCACATCTGCAACCGCCTGTTGGTTCGGATATTGTCAATTACATGTTAAATTCCTCATTCCAGCTCCACGTCATCAATTCCAGCTCTATTGTATCACTTCATGTGCTATTTTTCGTGCTATTTTTCTGAGCTAGTAAATGTGTCCAACTGCTACATCAACATAATTTTATTCTGGAAGACCGTATTGTTATAATTGTTATTTAATGCTAGGTATGTGTTGTGTATCTGATTTTTTTGTTTGTCAAAATATATCAAACTTTTTTCCATTTGCATGTTGTTGTTAACCGCAAATGCTGGTTTACCATAATTTACTTACTAGAGCTGAAATCTGGAAAAGTAGTGATTTTTTGTATTTTGTACCCGTATTAATAATATTGCAAAATTACGTTGATAAGCATAATATAAAATTATAGTTTATTGTTGAGAAATGCAATTGGATATATCCTTGGAAATAAAAAAATAGAATTAGATTATGTAATAATATAATTAATTTTCTAAATAAATAAAGAGTATTTTTGACTGAACTGAATAAAAAAACTTGAAATCGGAAAATTCGAACCAAGCCAGTCTGAATAACCAAATGCCCATCTTATATCTTAACGAAAATAATTATATTCGGTTGTATTTAGTTTTTAAAAGATAGTAATTTTATTATTAAAATTTTTACCCCCACGCATAGCATAGGTTCAATTCAAACCTAGTTTATATGAACTATGAATATGATGGTCGAGAAGAGCTCTTCTATATATTTGTTCTCGTGCTTAGTTTAGAGACAAAGATCTCGTTATCGAGTAAGGTGTCTCAAAATCACAAACTCATTTGATTTCTCTTGTTTTGTTGAAAAATACATTTTTGTATTTATTTTTACATGTTAGATTATCACAATATTAGAAACAACAACAGTGACAAGTGTACTTGGCTTTGGTTATGAATTTTCGTGATTCGAATGCTATTTATGGCGTAAAAACACCTGCTATAATTTAATTATATATTCATCGGGCAAAAAATACAAACCGAACTTGTAGACTGCAAATAGTAATGGTCGCTTAGGTTCTCTTTCTTAAGAAATTCAAATGTTATTAATGGTGTAAACTGTAAAGTCTTGCCTTCTTACAATTTGAGCATGTATCACAACTTCTCCTTTCTCCGACCAAGAAAGAAATCGGGTAATGTTTCTCTCATCCATATACAACTCTGATTCATTCAACTTAGTAGATGATACTTTTCACTTTACTCTTTATAATATGAATTAGCAATCAGGTTTACGCCTTTACGGTTTGGTTCACTCTTCTTTTGATCGATTATTTGCTTTTCGTTCTAGTGGAAATCGGGATCAAGCTTCGGGTGAGACATAGCAGTTCAAAATAAGCTCACCTTGTTTATGATATTGCTCAGTTTACAAAACAAGCCTGAAGGTGAGGTTGATACGAGTTCCTTCCGCCTTTGCACGCTTTGGCACAGAATGAATCCAGTCCCTTTGAGTGTATCCCCTCATTACCAGCAATGATCCATGCTTTAATGTCAAACTTTGTTGATCCTCATTGTTACTTCTCTTTAACCTCTTCTTCGCTGGTCCACCATCCCCTGTTTTCTCTGCAGGTTCAAACCAAAAAAGCGTTCATTCGTTCCTGGCTTTCCAGGAAAACACTCAATTAATGTCATGACTCAAAGGTCTCATTACCCTGGGACAATCCTTCATTTTTCTTTTTCTTCAACACAAACTCACGTTCGCATCCAAATGAGACTGAAGCAATTTCAGGAGTTGGACCGTAAATCTTTTCATCATCTGCATGCCAAGCCACATAGTCATTGGCACCTTTGTACCTATTTAACAACAAGCTGTTGAATCTGCTTCCAGGAAGTGCTTTGTAAATCTGCACAAGACAAAAGAAAAACGTTAGTTCCACTAGAACGCAAGGGATAGAGCAGAGGCATTGTTTCAATCTTACAGCATCCAGAATCTCCTTGAGAGGTGGAAAATCATCCCACGAATAGGCATCAGGTCGATATCCACTGTATACGAGCGCACTCAATCCGCTACTTGCAACATAACATGTATCTCTCGGCTACAGGTGTGGAAAATGCATATGATTAGAAGGCCACAAACACAAATAATAAAGCATAGAAAGAGCCATGGTCAATCATTGTTTCTTATTTTGCACAATACTCAACTGAACAAACAAGAAGACACCGTAAAGCTTCAATGGATCATTTGAATTCCAAAAAGGAGAGGAAGTGTGAAAGACCTGGAGGCAAGATCGACCGAAGACACGAATAGTGGGTCTGGTCCAAGGAATATGTTTGTCGAGATAATCGAAGAAAGTCCAAGATTGCTGAAAGGGAATAAACCTTTGAATGTAGATAAGATCACTTCCATGGCCAAGATCAATGGTTCTCCTAGTGGCAGCATAGCTAGATGAAGGAGGCTCTACCTCCACAATCGATGTCAAACTCATCCTCCGCTACAGAACAAACATACAACATAATATGAAGTCTTCTTAACTCAGAATGTAGTAGACCTACTTCTCTAAAAGCTTATAAATAATTGCTCTGGTGCTTATTGAGCTTTGTGTGTGACCATTCCTATAAATTTAGGTTTTCTATTGGAGTAATGGATAAAACAAGTACCTGATCTTGATGGTGATGGAGCCCTTTCTTGTGATTTGAATCATCATCTTCACCATTATCAGATAATAATATCTCACTACTAGTCATTTCTTTAGACTTGTGCTCTGAACAGTTCTTCCTAAAAGAAACACAGAAACGACTTCAAAAATTGTTCATGATGAGGAAACAAGACAGCATTTTTGAAGGAAATAAAAAATTCAAAATCAGATTAAACCCCAAAGCAAGAAAGCAAACATTTTCACCATTAAAATTGCGTCTTCCCAATCAGTTAATGAAATATAGAAATCAATTCACATGAAAGAAGATGAAATAACAAAATCGTTACTTGTTAATAAGAAGCGATTCAGCTTCCTCATTGCTGATTCCATCAAACGGCTGAAAATGGATAGTCAGAATCGTACTCGTAGGAATAGAATCGAAACCCAATCAGACTAACGATCAATTCTCGCCGGAAAACTTACCTGGTGAGAGCGATTAGCGGCGGAGGAATCGCCGGAATTGTTTATCTTCTCCATAACCGGGTGATAAAGAAACACAAGGGTAACCGAAACAATTAAATCTAACTAAACCGGAATTTATCATTTCAATGAATTGAACAAACCGATATTTAATACCGAATAAACAAATCTATTATAATTGAACCAAACGAAAAATCTTTGATCTTCCCGGGGGTGATGACATCAGCAGCCGCCGGCGACTAGCTTTCTAACTCTGTTTTGCAGATTCTAAGGGTTGGTGGCTAATTTTTTTCCTAACTATTTACTTTTTTTATTCCATTTTCGTGACTTTGCTCTCACCAACTCCTCCCACTTTCTCGTTTACAAATTCCCTCAAAGCTCGAGTCTTTTATTTCTCCACTCACCAACCCAACTCCTCCAATGGCGACTCAGAGCTCCGCCGCCGGCATTTCTGCTGCTTCCGCCGTCGCTAGAGCCGAATCATTCCCAGATTCAAAGAAGCCAATCGGGTCAGTTCGGTTTCAACCCCTTCGTCTCTCTCCCTCGTGAGTTTCGTCTCTAATCTAATTTTCAATTTCATGACTTTTGATCACTCTTTTGATTTGGCTGCTCTGTATCATAGCTCAAAATTTGGAATTTGGAATTAGATTCAATGTAGTTGATTTAGGTCTTGTCTCTGTGATGTTTAGGTATTGTAAGTCAGAGAAGATTACATCTAGAATCTGTGCAATGGCCAAACCAAATGATGCTGAGACTCTATCATCATCAGTAGATATATCACTTAGCCCGCGAGTTCAATCTTTAAAACCTTCCAAGACTATGGTTATAACCGATCTTGCAGCCACTCTTGTACAATCCGGTGTTCCTGTTATCAGACTAGCTGCAGGAGAACCCGATTTCGATACACCTAAAGTCGTAGCTGAGGTTAATACAATACATTTCTCCAAATGGTTTTGTCTTGTTTATGTTCTGAATCAGTTGCTTCGTATAGGCCGGGATCAATGCTATTCGAGATGGTTTCACTAGGTATACGTTAAATGCAGGTATCACGGAACTTAGAGAAGCTATATGTCACAAGTTAAAAGGTAAAAAGAAACACTTTTGCTTTTGTAATTTAGTTATGTGGAAACGGATTCAAAATGTTTGTATATTCGGTTTATTTCAGAGGAAAATGGATTGTCTTATGCGCCTAATCAGATCTTGGTTAGCAATGGAGCTAAACAAAGTATCTTACAAGCAGTTCTTGCAGTTTGTTCTCCTGGAGATGAAGTAATTAAACCAAATCTATTTTTTGTTTTCTTTCGATATGATTTTGTTTATAGCAGTGAATTGTATTTTGTAGGTTATCATTCCTGCACCGTATTGGGTGAGTTATACAGAACAGGCGAGATTGGCGGATGCAACACCTGTGATTATTCCTACCAAGATATCTGATAATTTCTTATTGGATCCAAAGGATCTCGAGTCTAAACTAACCGAAAAATCTAGACTTATGATTCTCTGTTCTCCTTCTAACCCTACTGGATCTGTTTACCCCAAGAGTTTGCTTGAAGAGATTGCAAGGATCGTCGCTAAGCATCCAAGGCTGCTGGTATATAAGCGTAAAACGCAACTCGATCTTTTTGATAAACTGAAAATAGCTCAGTTTCTTTCATTTCTTTCTTAGGTGCTTTCGGATGAAATATATGAACACATTATTTATGCGCCAGCAACACACACAAGCTTTGCTTCTTTACCAGACATGTATGAAAGAACTTTGACAGTAAACGGTTTCTCTAAGGTAACGGTTTTATCATTGAGTTGCTTCTGATGTTAACCAATCAAATTCTTTACTGATCATATGACATGTAAAAGGCTTTCGCAATGACGGGTTGGAGGCTTGGATATCTTGCTGGTCCTAAACATATAGTTGCAGCTTGCAGTAAATTACAAGGCCAGGTATCTATATATACAAGTATATGTCTCTCTAAATCCTTTTTTCGAAAAAAAGTCGCGATCATAAGATGAGAATCGGTTTTGTGTTTCTTTTAAAGCTTACTTCAGGAGCTAGTAGCATTGCTCAGAAAGCAGGTGTTGCTGCACTTGGTTTAGGAAAAGCTGGAGGAGAAACAGTTGCGGAGATGGTTAAAGCATATAGAGAAAGACGAGATTTCTTGGTTAAAAGCTTCAATGAAATCGAAGGTGTTAAGATTTCTGAACCTCAGGTGCTTCTTCTCATATCTGTGAAGCTATAACTAGATACTTTCTTATTCCTTATTCGTGTTGTTGATTGTTGGCATTGTTTACATGCAGGGAGCTTTTTATCTCTTTATTGACTTCAGTGCTTACTATGGATCAGAAGCTGAAGGTTTTGGTTTAATCAGTGACTCGTCGTCTCTTGCATTGTACTTTCTTGACAAGTTTCAGGTAAACTCCCATTTACAAAATGTTCTTCTTTACCCTCAAGAAGCACAAAACATATCTTGAACTTAGAGTCTTAAGAAAAATTTGGATTTGTTTTGTTTCACTTGTTTCATATGTTTGGGGTCTGTGTTTGTATTAATAGGTTGCAATGGTTCCTGGTGATGCTTTTGGAGACGATACATGTATTCGAATTTCTTATGCCACCTCTCTCGACGTTCTACAAGCCGCTGTTGAGAAGATCAAGAAAGCCCTTGAGCCACTCCGTGCCACTGTTTCCGTGTAATGGGCTCTGACACAAAAATGTGTTTTTGATTGTTTATGATGTTGTAAACTATATGTATTTGCTTTGTCTCCA